>JAJQKJ010000533.1:0-59393 GCA_029574335.1 Rana kukunoris
ATACCTGTAAAATCCTTTTCTTGGAGTACATCACGGGACACAGAGCGGCATATTCATTAACTATATGGGTTATATGGAGTACCTTCAGGTGTGGACACTGGCAATCTCAAAACAGGAAGTCCCCTCCCTATATAACCCCTCCCCTAGAGGGAGTCCCTCAGTTTTGTAGCAAGCAGTATGCCTCCCAAAATGGTCACCCCAAAGAGGGGTGGGAGCTCTGTGTCCCGTGATGTACTCCAAGAAAGGATTTTACAGGTAAGCTGTATTTAAAAATCCCTTTTTCTTTCTCGTACATCACGGGACACAGAGCGGCATATTCATTACTATATGGGATGTCCGAAAGCAATGCTTTAATGAGGGCGAGGGAGACATCTTCCAAAGAAGGATTTAATTTTAGAGGTATACTCAGATACTAGTAAATCCAACTTAAACGAGAAATGTAAATCTCAAATCAAATCAAGGGAGCCCCCTCAGATCCTGAGGAGCTTGAATCGCGGCCTGTAGTACTGACTGCCAAAGGCTGTATCCGCATTCCTTCCTACGTCCACTTGATAACATTTTGTAAGTGTGTGGATGATGGCTACGTTGCTGCCTTGCATATTCGAGCCATAGAGATCTGATGATGTGCTGCCCAGGAGGTGCCCCTGGCCCTCGGTAGAATGGGCCTTTACCGACACAAAGGAGAGGCACCTCTTCAAACCGCAGGCGCCGAACAATTAAATTGTTTAATCCATCTTGCGATGGTGGATCAAGCGGCTGCCTGACCCATCTTGGGCCCTTCCGGTTAAAACGAACACCACATCTGTTTTCCGAACCTTCTCTATAGCTTTAAGATAGGCCCTTACGGCCCTGACAATATCCAACGTATATGCAGCAACCCCTCTTTTCTAGAGGTGGGTTTTGGAGAAGGATGGAAGTACCACATCCTGGTTCAGGTTGGAAAACTGGATATAACTTTGGTAGAAAGGAAGGATGAGGACGGAACCCCGCCCTATCCTTATGCAAAATGAGATATGGTTCCTTACAAGATAAGGCTGCCAATTCCGATACTCTCCTGGCCGAAACTATGGTGATCAGAATACCGACTTTCTAGTCAGTAAAATCAAGGTACCTCAGCCAACGGCTCAAGAGGTTGTTTCTGTAGGGATGACAGAACAAGATCTAAGTCCATGGACAATGTGGTGACTTGACTGGAGGATTTAAAACGCAAGACCCCCTGTAAGAAGGTCTTTACCAGCGAGTGGGTGGCCAGCGGCCTCTGAAACCACACTGACAGAGCTGAGATCTGTCCCTTGATTGTGCTTAGTTGCCAGGCCTTTATCCACTCCTAGCTGGAGAAACCTTAACACCCTATCAATAGTATATTTGCGGGAATTCCATCTTTTGGATTCCACACCAGCCTACGTAGTTCCTCCACACCCTGTAATAAATCACCCTGGAGACCGGCTTTCTAGCCCTAATCAGGGTAGGGAATTACCTGCCTAGACAGACCTCTACCCCTGAGAATCGGGGATTCAGCCTCCAGGCCGTCAAATTTAGACGCCGTAAATGTAGGGTGGAGGATCGGGCCTTGTGAAAGTAGGTCTGGTTGTAGAGGAAGAGTCCAAGGGTCTCCCACTGCCATCTTCAGGACTAGTGAGTACCAAGTCCTCCGGGGCAAAGCCGGAGCTACTGAATGACTGGCTTGTGCTCCACTCTGATCCTGCGCAAACAGGCGAGGAGTAACTGTAGCGGAAGGGAATGCATATAGAAGTTTGAATTGATGCCAAGGGCAAACCAACGCATCGGTTCCGCAGGCATAGGATCCCTCGTTCGAGACACGAACCTGTCTAGTTTCTTGTTGAACCTGGATGCCATTATATCTACGTCTGGATTCCCCACCTCTGGCAGATTGTCTGAAAGACCTGGGGATGCAGAGACCACTCCCCTGGCGACAGACTCTGGCGACTTAAGAAGTCTGCCTGCAGGTTGTCCACTCCGGGAATGAATATCGCCGAAATGCAGGGTACATGAACCTCTGCCCACTGAAAAAATCAAGCTCACCTCCCTCTGAGCGGCCCGACTCCTGGTTCCCCCTTGGTGGTTTATGTATGCCACCGCCGTGGCATTGTCTGACTGGATTCTCACCGGGAACCCCTTTAATCTGGAGGTCCATGCCAGAAGGGCTAGGCGAGCAGCTCTGATCTCCAAGATATTGATGGGGAGCTGCCTCTCTGCTTTCACCCAAGTTCCCTGGCGAGAGGACCCCTCGAAGACCGCCCCCCCAGCCTGCCAGGCTGGCGTCTGTGGTAACTACCTTCAGACAACAGGGCTGAAGGATTTTCCCTTTAGAAGATTCTGGGGGTTCAACCACCAGGCCAGGCTTTGTCGGACCCTTGATGATAGCGTCAAAGGGGACTCTAAGGCATGTGCCCTCTTGCCCCAGGCTGCTAGAATGGCTGCCTGTAGGACGCGAGTGTGGATCTGAGCGTATGGTACTGCCTCGAACGTGGCCACTAGCTTGCCTAGTAATCGCATACACAGGCGAATAGTTGGTTTTTTCTTGTTTAGAACCAACTGAACCAGCCCCTTGATAGCCTCGATCTTTACCAGGGGCAGGAACACTCTTTGCTGTTCTGTGTCTAACCTCATGCCGAGGTATTCCAACTGCTTTGTAGGCTGGAACGCTGACTTTCCCCGGTTTAGGACCCAGCTGAATTCTTCGAGGTACCGAACCGTGAGGTTTACTGCCTTTTGCAGACCCGGTCGTGAGTGATCTATGACTAAAAGGTCGTCCAAGTATGCTAGTGACACTAGATGGCGAGGTACCAACATACGAAATAATATGAGAAATATATAAGACAATCAACTTTTTTTATGTTGGGGTGATGTCTTAAATCCATCAAATACACATAAACATAAGTCCCGCTGCAATAAGTCCATAGGCATGTTAAATTGATTTTGAAATAAGATCAGCTACAGCACATTGTTCCTGAATACGGCGGGCTACAGAAAAATGGCCGACGTGAACCTTCCGGTTCTATAAAGATACGATGTGGCTGTATATAATCTTTTAGAATTGGTGTAGAAGTTTTTATTATGTTTGAGCATCTTATAATGCATAGTATACACAGCAAGGCTACCACTGTAAGTTACGCCGAGAAAAAATGTTTTTAAGGCGCAATCTATGCGCATTAGCTCAAGCACATTGTTATAAGTGCGGCGGGCTACGAAAAAATGGCTGACACGAAACTTCCGGTTTTTCGTATAAATATGACACACCCGTCCACAGCCAATAGCATTCCCCAGATGAAGACACGTGACCCTGTGTCGTAACGCGTAGGGAAGGGAAGGACGGGCAGATGAGTGACGTGCTGCAAGCGCTACAATCCCGCTGTTTGATGCAATTTTATCTTTATTGTTTGTAAGTACATCTTTTATTAAAATTCCCTGGTTATCAAGTTAATGCACTATTGGAGGCTTCCTCTGTCTTTTTTCTGGACTCCCCTTGTCTGTGCCTTGTGAAACTACCGGAGTACTTAGACACCTGTCGTTCTATTGATCCGTGGAGATTAGCAAACAACATTACGGAGGGAGACTGCCTATACCAAGGATATCCTACATGCTGGCTTTTGTCTAGCTGGAGGTGAGAGTTCTGTGAGACTAGACGTGCCGTGCGGTGGGGGTCTTTCCTTTCCTCACCTTTCTGCAACTAGTGGACATCCTCCTGCACACTGTTCACATTAAGGACTTTAGTGCATCTGTTTTGGAGTCAGCACTTTTGTTGGACTGTTATGTTCTTTCTCCCCTTTTTCTTGCTTTGTCACAGATATCACTGAATATAGCACATTTGTGCACTGTGTGTTTATCCAACTATATGATATATATTTCCTGTAGTATATATTTTATGTTATGTTTTACCACTTGCGCTAGCACCTTTATACTTATGCTAGGACTGTGACCCCTTGGATCCTTAAATTGGCCAGAACTGGGGCTAGGATCTTCGTGAATACCCGGGGGGCCGTGGCCAGCCCGAAGGGGAGCGCCCTGAATTGGAAGTGTCGCTGCCCCACCGCGAAGCGTAAACATCTTTGATGCGACTGAAAGATTGGTACATGAAGGTAAGCATCCTTTATGTCTATGGAGGCCAGAAAATAGTCTTTCTGAAGCGCGGCGGCTGCTGACCGGATGGATTCCATCCGGAAGGAACGAACTTTAGGTAACCGTTTAACCTCTTTAGGTCCAAGATTGGCCTGACATCGCCGTTGGGCTTTGGTATGACAAAAGAGATTGGGATAGAAACCTAGCCCTTGCTCTTGGGCTGGCACCTCTATTATTACGTCCTGGTAGAGCAGGTGATCCAAAGCTGCCAGCAATGATGCCTTCCTTGCTGGATCCCTTGGTAGCCTTGATTCTTGAAAATGAGGCGGAGGATACCTTAGAAACTCCAGTCTGTAGCCTGTGGTTACAGATGCCCGGACCCATTTGTCGGGGATCTTGGCTTCCCAAACTTCTGAGAAGAAACGAAGCCTTCCCCCCACCCGCGAGAGTGGGGGCGCCCCTTCATAAGGCAGACTTAGGGGCTGTCCTTGTCGGCTTGCGATACCATGGCCTCTTACCCCCAGGGGCCTGTCCCTGCGATCTACTGTTAACGTTGGATCGTGCAGGCGGCCGTCGATACTGCTGCCTGAATTTGAGGGCCCCCCGACAGGAAAGAGCTGCCTTTTAAATGTAGGACCCCGGAATGTCTTTTTGACCGGTAAAAGGGTACTCTTGCCATTTGAAATAGTCTGAATATATTTATCCAGATCCTCTCCGAAGAGTCGTCCTCCATGGAAGGGAAACCCTGCCAGAAGCTTTTTGCATGGGGGCTCCGCCGCCCAGTTCTTCAACCATAAGAGCCTTCTCATGTGCACCAAAAATAGTGATAAACGAGAGGCTTGCTGGATGGAATCTTTTATAGCATCTACAGCAAAACACAGAGCTCTGGGAATGTCAGAAAACTCTTCTGCTTGTTGGGTAGGCATGACCTTTAACATTTCTTTTGTCTGGTCTTTTAACGCCTGACAAACACCAATTGCAGCCACAGCTGGCTGTACCACTGCTCCTGCCGTAGCAAAGGATGCTTTTAAAAGTGTCTCTAACCTTTTATCAACCGGATCTTTAAACATATGTATGTTTTCCACCGGGCAAGTTAGTGATTTATTCACACATGAGATGGCTGCATCCACTATTGGGAGCCTCCACCTCTTGGAGAATCTTTCCTCCATGGGGGTAAATGACCGCAAATCTTTTCGGTGGCAGAAAAAATCCTGTCCGGCCGTACCCAATCCCGAAAGATCAATTCCTCCAAGAGAGGATGGACCGGAAACACTGCGTTGCTTAACGGAGCTTTCAAAGAGCCCAGAGAGGATACCGGAGGAACCTGAGGCTCTGGCAATGGTAAACTAAATGCCGAGCGGACCATGTCCGTCAAAGACTGTACCCACAGTCTCTGTCTGGGAGTCTGAAAATGGTTCCTCAGAGGCAGATCCCTCAATCCCTGAACCCTCTTGGTTCAGGTCTAGTTGATCCTCCTGTGATTCCAATTCCTCCGGAGAGAGAATCTCAGCATCTGAGGATACACCTCTTGGTGATGGGATCTAACCCGTTTCTTACCAGGAATAGCTCTAGCGATCAATGCTGCTATTCTCTCTTCTAGCCCCCTAGGGATACGGCTAGCATCTCCTCTGTGATAAACACAGGGCTGGGCTGATCTGGGCCAGCCTCCGCACCAGATCCCCCTAATGGCTCATCCAAGGCACCCTTTATGTTAATAAGTTGCGGGGAAAGTATCGGCATATCATCAGAATCAGAAGGGGAACCCCTTTGTTTTTTGGTCTTTTTTGTACCCTTTGACCCCGAACCTTTGGAAGCCATAATACAAAATCGAGGGACTCCGCCCACACAACAGACTGTAGTGGCCAGGAGTACAAAACCAGAGTTTAGGGGACAATAGATCACTAATGCCAAAAACTGATGGGATCTCGTATGTTTTTCTCTTTTTTTTTTTTTTTTTTTTTAAATATATATTATATATATTTTTCTTTTTTAGAAACATACAGTGACCCCAAACTTAGTTTGCCAGCCTCCAACCTGTATGCAAAAAGGGGGATTTCTTGGCTTAACAAAAAAGGCATTGGAACAAAGTCCAGCATGTACTACCCTCTTCCGCCACCGGGAGTCACTGTTCTGCCGCTCTGCGTCCTCTCCTTCTGAAATCATCAGCCTCAGACTGAGCACTGAAATTGCCTGCTGATCTATAACAGCACAAGGCGCGCCCCTGTATGACGCCGCAGGCACGCCCCCCCCCGCCCTCCTGCTCCTGTCTGAACGGCGCGAAAAACGTCTATAAGACGTGCGCGCGCGCGTATGCCGGAACAGGAGGAACATGGAGGAGCCGCGCTGCTGGAGACCCAGGACTGCAGAAACAGGCGGCAGATACAAACCCCCGGCCAGGTAGGACTCCAAAAGGCCCCTAGGGATCCTTACTAGTCCTAGGAAGAAAGCAGCAGGTTAGCTAGCAACACATTCTTAGACAGGGGAACCTAGTGATGGGGGAAAAAGGTGTCATCCTGTCTCTCTTAGACATAGTGAGCAAGGTTGCCCATGCAGAGCATACTTAGGCTGTCCCCCTTTTAGGTTACCCCGGAGAGCCTGCTGTCGAACCAAGTCCCGCAGGCTCCCCCTTACCTGCTCCATGCTGCAGGATGTTTGTCCAGCAAACTGATCCAATCTTCTCCCATCTCCGTGGGTAGCGTAGTAGACCTTCAGGCCCTGGGGTCCTATGAAGGTACCCACTGTCCTGGACCTATATAGCACCCTGGCAAACAGGAACTTATGGTTTTTACAAACTCCAAGTCCTGGGCCCAGGGTCCAGCCCTCCAAAGAGGAGCATTATAGGCAAAACCCCACGGTTTGGGGCCCGGGTACTGTCCACTTTGGCACTGAGGCTCCTTGGACAGATCCGGTTAGCCCGCCCTTAATCCCAAGGATGTGGAGCAAAGCTATTCCGTGACCAACACCTAAGACACTGGCGAAAAAACTGAGGGACTCCCTCTAGGGGAGGGGGTTATATAGGGAGGGGACTTCCTGTTTGAGATTGCCAGTGTCCACACCTGAAGGTACTCCATATAACCCATATAGTAATGAATATGCCGCTCTGTGTCCCGTGATGTACGAGAAAGAAAATAAGGACTGTCCTTCATGGAAAAAATATTAAAAAGGAACTACATATTTCCACAACACTTTATAAAGTAGGCTCATGCCCTTGATGTGCACCATCTCAATCTACATTAAAGTGGTTGCAAACCTCAGACATGAAATATAAACAAAGCATATCCCTAGTGTGTACCTGAATCAATAAGGAACACACAGGGGTTGATTTACTAAACCTTAAGGCCACGTACACACGAGGAGACATGTCTGCTGAAACTGGTCCGCAGACCAGTTTCCGTGGACATGTTCGATTGTGTGTACGGCCTAGCGGACAGGTTTCCAGCGGACAAAAGTTTCTAAACATGCTTAGAAACTTGTTCGCTGGAAACCTGTCTGTCGGACATGTTCGATGGTTAGTACGCCCAACCATCGGACCAAAATCCCACTCATGTGTCGAATTGATTCGACGCATGCGTGGAAGCATTGAACTTCCTTGTTTGAGCACGTTGGTGTCTTCTACGTCACCGCGTTCTCTGTCCGCAGGGATTTTGGTCTAATGGTGTGTACACACATCAGACCAAAATATCCCTTCAGACATGGTCGATGAAAACGGTCCGTCGGACCTGTTTCATCGGACATGTCTCCTCGTGTGTACGCTGCCCAAGAGTGCAAAATATGGTGCAGCTATGCATAAAAACCAATCATCTTTCGTTTTCTTTTTTCGTCAAAACTGAATTGAACAAGCTGAAGTTAGAAGCTGTTCTGTGTCAATTATTAATTTACTTATTCTTCCATCATTTCATCATTACCTTCAGAAAGTTGCTCTCCTGTTTGTTTGGACACTAAATTAGATAAAGATTCTACCACAGAATTTCTTTTTCTGAATCTATAGGGAAAAAATACAAATCATGTTATCGGCGTGAATAACAAAGCAAAACTGTGATGATCTAAAGTGTAAAGTATATTAATTTGTGTAAAGTATACCAGCATTTTATAACTAGCCTAAATATACAATCTGCTAATCAAATTGACCATAGTGTGTGTGTGTGATTATTTATATATTATATATACACACACACACATACTATATAGAGTCAGAGTAAGATCTGACAAAAGCAGGACCAGGTAAAATCTTTCCTCGTAATGGGAACGCTGCCAATTCCTAGAACACATCCACAAAAATAGTTTCTGTTCCCACAACCTACATCACTCCATGTAAAACAGCAACGTTTAAAAATAGCATTTGACAGAAACCATGCAATGAGTCATGTAATCTGTGTTTTTTTCCTAGCTTAGACACATAGAAGCAAAAATTCAAACTTCTAGATGTTTCATGACAAAAAGTAACCAGAGATGTAATGGGGTTGGGTTATGTGACCATGTTAGATATAAATTCTGCTTAACTGTGCTCTTCTTTAGGACATACAAAAGCCTACAGAAAACCAATACAAGGGCTAAAATGAAACTGTATTGCCTACAAGAGGGCTGAAAAGGGGCAAACTCCTTGTGGTAAGAAACCGATAAGGATTTGATCAAACTGGAAAAAAATGAGGAGTTCTAAAGATGGCCTTCTAATGCCTCTAACATCTTTTCAACATATAGGAACCTTTGAACTAGCTTTCCAGTCCTAGGGAACACCTAATATAAATGTATATATCTACAACTCATGATACATTAGTGTGATGGTCAGTGGAAAGGATGCTTACTATACTTATGGTCATTGAGAAGATGTACCCCCTTACAGAGCTCTAAAAAGATCAATGCTGTCAGTGGGAACTTTTCTGAGAAGCAGAAAATGCTCATTGCTCAAGGAACCCCTAGCAACCGTTGAAGGAACCCTAGAGTTGATTGAAACCCTGGTTGAGACGCCCAGATCTGCACCACTCATAGGTAAAAAAAGATATACCTCTGACAGGTCTGTAAAGCCTCCTTCATCGTACCAATTCCCATTTGGATATCCTGTGGTTCAAATGTCATTGCTGAATGCATAACCAAGATAGTGCTGTATCCAAGAGCATGATACATGCTGTCTTTAGCCCTGTGATGTAAAAGATTGTGGAAATTACAATGACAATCATAACATACACCCCCATTATATTTTAGAATGTTTTAAATGGACAAGTACACGACTGTCAGAGGAGATTTAGATGTAAATATTTCAAGCTTCTGACCCATAAACTTTGACAACTCAAAGTTTAACACAATTAACTTACCCTGATTTTTATCTACACAAAACCACCTTATTACACAGCATTAAACATGAACATATTATAGCAACTGTGCTTTGCAGCTGTACAGATTCCCTATAATTTCTCTTACATCCATATACACGTGCAGCTTTTTCCTTAAACAGGAGCTCCAAGCTCCCCCCTAAAATGTTAAAGTCAGCAGCTATAAATACTTACCTGTCCAGTGATCTAGCGATGTTCTCACCAATGTACTCCCGTAAAAAGACCTCATCGTCAGACCATTCATTTCACCAAAAATCTTCCCATAAGATTATATGAGCATTTAATGTATTTGATCATGTAATTTACTTGTAAAATCTTCCTTGATTGACAGCTCTGTCTCCTGGGGTTTCTCACAATCACACTTGGATGTCAATGCAAGTGAAATTCTATAGCGGGGATCAGCAACGAGTCTGATCGCAATCCACCGGTCGAGCGCAATCAATCGACAGGTGGATTGCGACCCCCATCATGCCAGCCACCAGCTCCTGACCCCTCCCTCGTCACCTCTCAGATATCAGATCACAAGCAGCATACTGTGAGAAACCATAATCGGACACTGCAATTCCCTTACTCCTAAACTGCCTACTAGTTCTTGGGCAGCAAAGCTAAATAAGTTCAATTTTACATCCTTGGAATTAGCATGTAGCCTTAGAATTAGAGAAGGGCAGCTTCCAGCTCCTTTGTGACATGTCTTTATAAGCACAAAACACAGGAATCCCCCCACATTGGGAATAAATGAGTGATCATACCAAGGACGTAATAATTCCAGAGCTTCTGAAAACTTGTTGTTTAAAAATAAGTTCAGCGCCAACGTGCATTCTTCTAGTGCACATTGTAGGTCCATCTTGGAAGCCCTAAAGAAAATGAAAAAAACAAACAAAAACAAATTAATAGGCAACTCAGTGAAGTATAATTTAACAAATACAGCAACAATAATTGAATCACAACTTAACTGAACAGGTTGTCATCGATACAAATATACATTGCTATCCTTCTGGCGCTAGAATTAGTACAGGACAGCCAAACTAACTTGTGTTTACATGCTACAGCCTCAAAACAAAAAGGAGCCTTCTCCCCGAAGGAATAATTGTAACATACAAAATGTTAATATCAAAAACAAATACAAAATGGTTTTCTATGTAATTATGGCAGGTAAAATTTGCATATGTTATATAGTAATTGCTAAAGAGAATGGGGTGTCATACAGCTGTTGGTTAAGGTATGAGCAGTGAAAGGGGCAAATGGAAGTATGTGGTAGAGGTGCAAATATTTTTGTGATATTCTTGTGGTTAGCAGAATGTGACAAAATACCCCTTGGGCTAGGTTCACACATTTGCCATTCCATTTATTATAAAAATTTTAATGCACATTGATGAGCGTTTTGCACGTGCTCATTTTAAACGTGTTTTCATGTTGGCCAATATAAAACTTTTTTGGCATATTACCACTGGCTAAAAACACATGCAAAATGCATCAAACTTGTGTTACCTTTGACTTCTATGAGCTTCAAAACCCATGACAGCAGACAAACACACAGAGCTGAACTATTTACCCCACCACTGACCTTGACTGCAGAAGGCAAGTACACCATGGACCAGGGGGAGGGGTCCAGTGTTGGATTAGATTTAGAAGCACCAGCATTTCTGGTGTAGTGGGTCTTCTCAAAAAAAGGAGAGACCCTACCCATCAGGTTGTATTGTTGAATCTACCTAGCAATTGATCAAAAAGCCATCTGTGCCCTTCTAGAGGCCCTTAGGCAACATAAGCAAAGTGTCAGATTGATGAATCAAGGCTGAGAGGTGAATTTACACAGCTCTAACCACATCCCAGCACTGGAGAGCATTCAGCGGAAAGCGATGTCCTTAGGAGAATTTGAAGCCTGACAAAAACAAAGGTCAGGCTTTGTCCTGATTTAAATAAAATGCAGAAACGGCATTGGGCAGAAAGCAGTTTTGTGGTCTCAAAACAACCTTGTGCTTGTGAAATACAAGAAAAGGTTCCTTAAAAGACCAATCTGCAAACTCAGACACCCTTCAAACTTATGTGGTAGCAAGAAGAGAGGCAACCTTGTGTGACAGTAGAGGGGGAGAAACATTCTGAATACATTTCAATGGTGGCCTCTGAAGGACTGAGGTACCACAAGGTTAGCAGGAAGTGTACCGATGGAACAATGTGAAAAACCCCTTGCACAAAGACACTGACAAAGGAGAGGGAAGCCAGCGGTCTATAAAAGAGCATTACCAGGGAAAAAAAACGTTTTTATAGTGTCAGGGCTAAAAACCCGTCTAGTCCCGACTGAAGAATAAAACCTTTGCAATAAAGTATTTTCTGGTATCAAGCATGCTTTTCACATGTATTGGTACACCCTACATAAAGAGGGCTTCTGGCCTTCCGCAAAGTGGAAATCCGCCTGACCCCATCCCTCAGAACTTCTAAGGTTCTAATAGCCAAGCCATGAAAGTGAGCAAACATGAAGCAGGATAGAACACTGGATCATGAAAGAGAAGGTCCAGATGAATTGGTAGGTCTGCCAGAAGTATTACTATGACAGTACTGTATCCTCCTGAGCCAATTCGATGAGGATTAACCCTTTCCCTCTCTATCCGCTGAGGCAGGAACTTGGGGGATGGGGCATAATCAGGTTGGACCATTTCTATGAAATTATTACAGCACCCTGAAGGCCTGAGGATCCCTGCCAACAAGACACAAACCTGTGAGTTTGTGATGGAGCCTGTATGCCATTTAATCTACATCTGGTGTCTCTCAAAGACCAAGTATTCTACTACTACTTCTACTGGGAAGAATACGCTCCAGGACCCAGCTGTTGGCAGGTTAAGTGGTTCATTTGCTGGGAATGTGCAGCACAGACAGAATTGGAACCTGTAGTTCCATCAAGACAGAATGATCTTTGCTTCTACGTCACTGCTATGGTGTTACCAGATTGGACCCTGACTGGCAGTCCCTGGGAGCAGGGGTGTCCAGTCCAGAAGGGCAAGCAAAAAATAAATAAATAAATCGCCCTAAGGTCCAGGATGTTTAGCGACGCCCGAGTTTCCACTGAAAACCATTTCCCCTAACTGACAGGCACTGTTCAGGACTCCTCTCCAGCCTGACAGGCTAGTGTCTGTCGTTCGTATCATCCACAACAAGGGAAAAAACTTCCCTGACTTCAGGGCTTGATAGCCACCACTCCAAAAATATGGGGGATTTTAACTACACGGAATCTGACTGGAGTAATGGCACTGCAGGAACAGTTAAAGGGCAAAAATGTATTAACCTATAACAAGACAATTTTATCGTCCAGTTCATAGAGGCCCCGACTAGGAATGATGCTATGCTGGACCTGGTAATCTCAAACCATGCAGAGCTGATTACGAAGATAAAAAAAAAAAACAACACTTACATTTTAGGAGAGCAAATGTTCCAAGGATGGAGGGCTGCTCTCCAAGTCTTGGACTGGGAGGAAATATTAGCATCAATAAACAGAATAGAAATGGTAATTCTTCAAAAAGACTATATGTGAACACACTGCAAAGTATATTGCCATGGGCAAGACGTTTAAAAGGCTTAAAATAAAAATGTTGCTCATGGCCGAATCTAAAGCTATAAAAAATAAGAAAATAGCTTTTAAAAAATATAAACATTAAGGAGCACCATCATTGTTTAAATGTTACAAAGAATATAACAGAATATGTAAAAAGGAAATCAAGGCTGCAAAAGTTCAAAGCAAACGACCGATTGCAAAAGATAATAGGACAAATCCCCATAAATTCTTTAAGTATATATATAGTAAAAAGGGACAGGTCTGAGCATGTAGGCACTTTACAAAATCTAGAGTGGATGACTGGGGTCAAAAAGAAGGCGAATGAAATATCTTCTTCAGTTCTGTATATACAAAAGAAGCATGGGGGAGCTCATGTCCATAATGGGGATTGTACTGAAAGTTATATGGTCCAGAAATATTTAGACAGAGCAACAGTGGATAAAGCACCTGGACTAGATGGTATACACCCACAGATTCTAAAAGAATTGAGTGCTCATTTCAAAGCCATTGCTTTTCAGGGACTCTAATGACTGGAATATTACCACTGGATTGGCGCAAGGCCAATGTGGTGCATATATTTAAAAGGGGATCAAAATCTTTACCAAGCAACTATAGACCTGTTAGTTTAAAGCGGATCTCCCACGCAGAAATATATATATATATATATTTGTTTGAGCTAGTTAAATTGTTATTAGCACTGCGATTATAAACTCACATTTCTTGTCTCCTGCGGCCACTCCTATGTCAGTCTGTCTGCAATATACTGTTATATAACCCTCTTCGTGCCGTTGCCATTTTACCTGTGGGCATTAGAAGCCCACAGGCAGGCACCTCCTTGTTGTGGTGATGCTGCTGTCCCAGCAGCCACCGCTCTATCTCACGCATGCGCACTCGCATTGGGGAGCCGGGGCGTCAGCGTCTGTGTTGCCATTACAACGGCAGGCGTAGCAATTTAAAGTTACCGCCCCGTTGTGATGTGAACACAGCCTCATCTATGTGGTGCGTCACTTCCTGGTAGAGAAATAGCGCGGTATTTGCAATAACAGCTCTAAACCGAAACACAGGGAGCTATGAAAGAAGCTCCCATAGCACACTGCGGGGAACAGGAAGTGATCTCATGCCCGAAGAATACCCGCAGATGCAGATTGCAGACCAGAAGCATCAGTAAAGTAAAGGTACTGTACACCTATGGAAAATAATAACAACCATTTTTAGCATATTTAATATAGGCAGTACTATTAAGGTAATCTTGCAAATAGGGTGGAGCGCCGCTTTAACTTCTATAGTTGGGAAGATACTGAAAAGTTTTAATAAAAGACCACATAGATTAGTTCTTGATGGAAAAAAAATAATAATTTAAAAGCAACAGACAGCATGGATTCATGAAAGACATGCAGAGGGGTGGACAAAGCAGTCGCAAATAAATGCGGTTGCGCGTGTCTAGACATAGGAGCCAGACACGCATAGGAGCTAGTATAACTCTAGTGCTGACTGTGTTCCTGTGTATATTTTCAGGGGAAAAGACAGGTGAGAAGTCATCACAGTTACCGCATTTTCCCAACACAAAGTCAGGATAGGAGGAGGAAAAAAAAAAAAAAAAAAAACACCAATTTTAAACTGCTCACACCTAGAAATGTTCGAGATAAAATGTCAGGGGTTAGAATGAAATGAACCAAACTCTGCCTTTAGAACCACATAATGTGCTACGCAACGTGCAGCTTGTGTTAAGAGCATGGAACCGATGCAAGTACACATGAAGGACCTGCCTTAACTTGGCCACAATGCTGGACCTATTATAGGGGGTATTCAGGGTCTGGGAGCCATAGAAGTGGACCACAGCCCTGGACCTGTATAGCACTTTGTGACCGGTTACAAACATTGCACTCTGTGCCAAGGTGAGCACCTGACATATCTGGTGCCGAAAGGTAACATTATAGGCCGGCCCTACACAGTGGGGTCTCGGTATGGCCTGATTTAGAAACTGCCCAAGGCCATAAACACATTTTTATAGAAGCTTCAGAGAAAACAAAATGTAATGGGTAAGGCTTAATGTACACAGGACATTTTACAACCTCTCCTGAACGATTTAACTTGACGGATAGTAACAAACGTTTAAAAACGCCAGTTTTTCCACGTTTAGGAGCATTTTTTTTATTTATTTTTTCAAAGTCAAAAATTAAACACGCCTGTAAAAAAAAAAAATCGGCTAAAATCAGGCGCCCTTTTTTAGACTATGCAGACAATACAAAAAACTGTTAGTTTGTCCATTGCACAAAATGAGGAAATTATATTTTCTTTTACAAAAAAGGGTTTATTCTCAAAAAAAATAAAAAAATAAAACAACAGTACAGGTTTACGATAGAGTAGTATAGTATACATCATAGAAAGCAAATCCAGGCCTACAAGCCCTAACCAACATAAAGGAAGCAGGAGCCAAGCTCTTATGCTATACTCAAATACAAGATGGAAAAGAAACCCTAGAATCCGTTCCATGGCAGGCTGTCTGTAAACCTGTAAAACAATATATAATACACAATAGAAGAACCTATAAGGTTGGCATCTCCTAGAAAGAGTAGAGAGGATGAACTGCCAAGAGAAAAGAGGCTATGAGAGAATGGAAAAAGAAGAAGAAGAATGGAGTAAAGCGAGAAGAGGGGTAGAAGGCGAAGAGGGAACAATAGACGAAGGGGGTGTGAGGTCCACGGGGTGTGCGCAAGAGGAGTCCTATATTGACAGTAATGCAGTATCAAACTGAGAAGGGTGGTGGTATGAAATCCAGGGCTGCCAAACCCTAAGGAATTTGTCATGCGTATCAGTAAGGATAGCCGTCAGTTTCTCATTAACCATAACGTCATTCAGGCGGTTTTTGACTGCCGGAAATTATATTATTTTCAGGAAGCATTACTACAAGACTTTAAAAGGTCAACTTAGCCACAGTGCTTTCTTGTTTCCAAAATTAGGTCTAATTGTACTTAAGACCACTGCACTGTAAAAAGTGAAGTAGAGTATTTTTACTTTAACAAAAATGCACCATCAGCATCTTTTTTATTTGAATTAATAATCCCAGCACTTTTGTTTAAAAAGTGGAGTTTCCCCAAATCTTGCTGGGCGTTGGATTGCCATCAGTATTTTATAGGTTGGAAGAATAATTTTCCATGTTCCCTCTCCATCAAGACACAAGGTACACTAGTTGCTTTTAAACATGCCTTAGCCTGGGTTCACACTAATGCAGTGCAGGACACTGCATGTAATTCGCACAGGAATTGCAGTACATTCCTGTGGTGTCTCTGGGGTTTGATTTGAGCCATGGATTTGTATGGCGCAAATCGCACTGCATTCGCACCAAACCCCTGCAGGACCCTTTTTTTTGTCCACACCAGAATTGGAACGCATGAGGAAAACAGCAATCAGCAATCATAGGCTTGAGGGCTTTGCTATCCCCAACCACACGCATACAGCAGAATTTGTTTGGCTTTGGAGTACACGTGAAATCATCAGCACGGCAAGGAAGCTTTCCCCTTTGGTGTGCGCAACTTACAGTTTACCGTGAGCGCAGCTCTTACTTGTATGAACTGTGGGGTGCAGAGTATTTCTAAGGAAGACTGCAACAGAGGACCTGGTGAGAGTACATATACCAACCCACTACTTGTGTTTATGGATGCATATAGTCTGTTCCTTTATTAACCTCCCACACACGTGTCTCCTTGATACGTATGTGCCATTTTCTAATTAGCTCATACATGTTCAGCCACACCGCATCAAGCCAACTGGTTGATCCATATAGCACCAAACTGTTCTAACCATATATGTTCCACCTCCATCTGAAGTGTTCCTGTCACCACTATTTGGAACCATCCTTCACCATTGATTCGGACAGCCATACCCTCACGCATCCACCCAGCGAACACCCAGGTTCAAAAGTAAATCCCTTTGAATATTAGCATATACAGCCTACTGGAATCCCTTTTGATAGGCCTGCTTGGATCTTTCATCCTCCAGCCTGTTCCATTTTTTGGCTTTGGGGGGTGATTATTCTGCCTTGTGCTTTATTATAATTATTATTAGTGATGAGCGGAATACGCCATATTCGATTTCGCGATATTTCGCGAATATTCGTGATATTTTATAAAAAAAAAAAAATATTTAAATATATAAAAAATTGCGAAATTTCGCTATTTATATATATATATAAAATGCAAAATTTCGCTAATGCGAAATTTCGCTAGTGCGAATGCGAAATTGATTGCGAAATTTGAAAAAATACGAATATTCGAAATAGCGAATATTCGCCGCGATATTCAAGTTATTCGCGAATACTCGAATATGCAATATTCGTAGCGAATATTCGCAATGCGAATATTCGTGAGCAACACTAATTATTATCTGTACAGGTTGATTGTGCTGACTGGGTTATGAATGCGATATGCGCAGCTGCGATTCTTGTTTTTAATTAGACAACGTTGTCTAACTATTTAACCACCCTATTCATACGCCACACCCCTCTCTTTTTTTTTAATTATTACGGTGTATTTTCTACAATTAAAGTTTATTGTACCATCCACAAGTGTTCTGTTTTTGTCTTCTTTTATAGAACTATATTCTCTTACTTTTTTTTTTTTAAATAAAACTATTTTTTTGGGTTAGTGTGAGGTTACTTTCACACTGAGGCGCTTTTCAGGCATTTTGGTGCTAAAAAATAGTGTCTGTAAAGCTCCTCTCATGCCTCCCCAGTTTGAAAGCCCATGTGCTTTCACACTGGGGTGGTGCGCTTGCAGGATGGGGAAAAAAAAAGTCCTGCAATCAGCATCTTTGGGGCAGTGCCCTGCCCATTGCCCTGCCCATTGAAATGAATGGGCAACACTGCTGAAGTGACTGCCAAACGCTTCGGCAATGCCAAAACACGGGTGCTTTTAACCCTTTCTTCAGCTGCTAGCAGGGGTTAAAAGCGCCACTACAATAGTGGTAAAGTTTTAGCAGCGCTTTACAACAGCTAACACCAGGCACTAGGCAGTGTTAAAGTACCCTAAGGGAGGGTTATAACCACTGTATTTTGGGGGGGGGGGGGGATTTACCATTTTACCTTTACTACCTCTTGCATAACCAAAACAATAAGTGAGGAAATGCCTGCAAATTGTGGGAATCCGTTGGGCCCCTTTAAGGTCACCAGGGCTAGGGTCCCAATTGGAAGATTTCACCTATATTACAGTTTTGAGGACAACCCGACATTTAGCATATTCTTTTACTTACAGGGGCAGAGGTAGCAATAAAAACCTAAATTCATCTCATGCACACAGGACAGGTGCCAGTGCCCATCTAAAATTAACCCCAATACTCTCTAGAAGTAGTAGTAGTAGTATTTTTCCCCAATTCCTGCTGCCAAAAGATAAACAAAACGGCCTTCTCCTTTGCCCCTCCCTTAAAGTGGTTGTTAAGCCACTCTAGCATGTATGCACCATCAGCGCTGTCTCCTATTCGGGTGTCCCCCTCTGTGTGTGAATTATAAAAATAAATGCTGTAAATACCTAAATTTCAGAGCCGAGAACCTAATGACCAGCCGACTCTCTCCCTTCCTCCTCTGTCAGATGCAGTGGGAGATTCCCCCGCTGATGTCAGTTGGGAGGGGAGGAGGAAAGAAGAGAGCCAGACGGTCATGTGATCGCAGATAGCCGCTCTTAAGGAGGTATTTACAGATTTTTTTTAAATAAAATCACACCACAGAGGGGGTCACTGCAATAGGAGACGGCGCTGACGGTGCATACAATGTCATGCAAGCAGCAGTTGGTGGGGGGTGGTACTGTCACAAGCTGACAGGCGGGAAAGGGAAGGGGGAGAGGAGGACAGGAGACACCGCAGATGACGGAAGCATGCAAGCTAACCACGGTTTCAGGGCTCAGCAGCCATGATACACCGTGGTCAGTTTGCATAGGGGAGGGCAGAATCTGGCAGGAACAGCCAGGTATTTTAAGTGTTACAGGGGGAAAAATTACACAGCACAGGCACTGTGTCATATGTCATGTTTTAAAAAGGAGCATGATCCCTTTTTTCTTCTTTTTTTTTTGTTTAGGTTCGCACCCACAGTAATGTAATGCTTTCAGCTATCAAGGCCATGCTAAACCAATGTAAATATGCAATATAGAGCAATTTTGGTGTTCAGCTTAAAACGACTTTATTTAATATTAAAGGTCTAATATACCCGACTTCAAAGCTAAGGCCTGGCAACTGTGCGTTCCCCAGAGGCCAATATGGACCTCAGCGATACAGAGTACTGCATACAGCTGTATGAGTTTGGGTTTACAAAATTACCCAGTTTATCTTTCCTAGCAGTTGATAACACTTTCAACAGATCAACACATAATCCCACATCTGCTTCTTCAAAGTAGTTGAAAATGTAATAAGTAAAATCAGGTCACCCTAATACCAAAAACTACCAATATAGATTTGTAATGGATTGTATAGCATGAAGTCTATGGACTTAACTGTAGCCTGACTAAACAAAATGCTTCCAACGGTAACTTTTAAAAATTTAAAAAGCAATAAATCAAGGAACACATTAAACTAATAAGTGAAATTGTAAAGTCATACCGCAATACTGCTACCTACATGGTCTCCCTATTATCCCTTTCATGTGGAGGGCAACCTCCCAAAACATCTCAATACCTACTTCAGAGTCCATCATCATTCGTTTGCATGGTTTCTTCTGGCATACCTGGGTGCTGTATTCTCTAAATCTCCAGCTAGCACCCATAGAGACCCATTACAAAAAAAAAGGTCCCAATACAGGTTTTTATGCTATATTTCAAGGAAGTCTCCTTTATTTGTTTTTGATTTTTTTGTAGATTAGTGGATGGGTAGCTTGAGTCTGTAGTCTCACGATTTTTTTATTTATTTTTTGTAAATATGTTTGCCTTCATCATGTTTTAGAAATTAAATATGTGCTCAAATACAGGAATACAACTTTTATGCAACTTGTCATTCATCAAACGGTTTCCTGACTCCGATTGGCTTACAGCATATTGCTACTTAGCAATAGCGGTTGTATTGTGCAGATTTAAGTTTGAGATAGACATGCTTTGATCCTGTATAACCTGCAAAATATGACATAGTTGGGTAGGAGGCAAGTTTTGAATACAGCAGGAAATGTTAAAGCTCCATGCTCTGATGAAGCTTGGAAACAAGTGAAACGTGCAAGCATCACGCATACTTGCGATGAGGACCAGGACAGGCCATCCACCCAGCCAACAACTGGACTCTACCCAATCAACAACCCCCTGCCAAGTCCCCGGCCAGCGCTGTGATAAGGAACAGTACAACACTCGGAACCTTGTTCATCTGACCATGTTCGGTCCGGACACATACTGACTGCTACATGCTATATCTCCACCAAAAACTTGCTGGAATCTGCCAGCGTTTGAATGAGTGTCGGCTTCAAAACACATGGACAAAGAAACAAAGGGAGAGTGACCAGACAGGACTACGTATGGTGAGCTGTATTTTCCCCGATTAATTATGTTGGGAGGTATACATATGTGACACCGCGTGGTTACTTTACCTGTCATATGGACCCTTATCTCTAGCGGGTCCCACTCTACCCATCCTTGTTCAAATACACCGCAAGGGTTGAACTTACTACAGCAGTGTGTGTCTACGTGGCTCCCTCTGTTTTGAATCCTGTCTTAACGATTGACTTGGAGTAACACATTTTAACATGTGACCTGTGCTATACCGGACTTCTAGCATCAATACCCAATTAGTTACCTGAGCCCCAGCTTATTTGCATTGACTGTTTACATAGGAATTCTCTTTAAAATGTATACCTGTAGGCTGGCTATCTAGATGTATGCGTTGCTCCTGCAGGAGGGTTTGCAAGATGTTTGTATGGTTGTGGTCTAATTTTATTTAGTGATATTATTTAGTGATTTGGAGATACGTGCATCTACCCTAATTATTAAAAGTGATCTTACATGTGGATATATAAACATTTGTAGCTTATTCTGACAGTTCCTCCTTGAAAAATTCTTTGAAAATTTATTTTTTCAGTTTTATATTATATGCTTTATTTATTTAGAGGAACATATTCAGTAGTCAATAGCTTAATTGGCACTCTACTGAGGACAGAGCCCTTTACATGGGGCAGGTATAACACCTACCGGACTACACCATCCCCCATATTCTGACTACTGTGGATGAGCCTCTTATACCCATCTGTGTGATTTTTTTTGGAAATGTTTAAGCCCTTGGGAGATTTTTATTGTAATCCGAAGGTGTGTTGGGGAAATGCATCCCTTGTTTACCATCTTAGTGACAACCCTTCACACCCAGTTTATTACGATTATAGATAGTGGGGGAAAGCTCCCAAATAGAGACAAATATATCACTGCAAACCTGACAAAGGTTTCGCCCTTTCCCCCTCCTGTAAATTGCTTTTTATTTTATGGTTTGAATTCTTGACTCAGGAAGTAGCAAAAATCTCCATTGGTTTCTAGTGTGTTTTAACACTCCGAATGGCAAAATCAGCAAATATTGTCTAAACACAAAATGGCATTTGTATTTTCTTGAATCTTGGCATCTTGTGTTTTTTTCCAGTGTAGTGCAGTATTTCAGTATGAAACTGCCTATATACAGAAGCTTCTTGTAATAAAGACCAGTCACTGCTTCTCTCTCTCCTTGCGCAGGGTGACTGGTCTTGTATCTGCCCCTATTAGTTTTCTGCAGACAGCCTGTAGTCGGAGACCTGCTGGGTCCCTCCCACTGCTCTACTTTCTGCCTAAGCTACATACACCACAGGGGTGATGTCACTTTTACCAGGTGATAACTGTTCGTAAAGGTATTTGGTGCACAAAAAGTGAATTTATATCCTTTGTAACTACTGAGATAGAGATATAATATACTAATATATTGTTGTGTGCTAAGACTTCAACTTTAAAAAATAAAAAAATTAAAATGGCAGTGGGTAGGATTTATGTAGCCTGGACAATCTGCGCTACCCGCTCTGTTACAAAAGTGCACAAGTGCAAATGTGATTCTAATTGATTAATGAAAGTGCTGCAATTAAATACAAAAGCCTAAATACTCAGCTTAAAACAAGTGAAAAAAATATTGGAAAAAAATTGCGCAATTTTCCTTTAATTCCATTCAATGGATAAAGCCGACATCATGAAGCTTTAAACGATTTTATATTTTATATATTTTGTTTATATATATATTATTTTATATTTATTTTGTGTGGAATCCATCATTGGATTAACCACTTCCCGCCCGGTCAATAGTCAATTGACGTCCAGGAAGTGGGTTCTGTAATCCTGACTGGACGTCCAGCAGGATTATATGCCGGCGCACACCTGTGGGGGCGCGCAGCGATCGGTGATGCGTGTGTCAGCCTGCATCTCCGATCTCGGTAAAGAGATGAGCCATGATTGGACAGGGCTAATCATGTGGTAAACAGGAAGAGTCGTTGATCGGCTCTTCCTCACTCGCGTCTGACAGACGCGAGTAAAGGAGAGCCGATCGGCGGCTCTCCTGACAGGGGGGGTTTGCGCTGATTGTTTATCAGCACAGCCCCCCCTCGGATGCCCACACTGGACCACCAGGGAGTGCCTCCCGGTGGCCAATAGAGAAATAGAAAAAAAAATCGAGCACAATTGATGCCAATCAGTGCCCACAAATGGGCACTGACTGGCAACATGGGCACTGACTGAAGTGATGCCCAGCAATGCCATCAGTGCCACCCCTCAGTGTCCATCAGGGCCACCCCTCAGTGCCCAGTGCTCATCTGTGCCACCCATAAGTACCCATTAGTGCTGCCTATGAGTGCCCATCAGTGCCACCTCATCAGTGCCCATCAGTTCCACCTCATCGGTGCCCATAAGTGCCACCTCATCTGTGCCCATCAGTGCCCCATAATTGAAGAAGAAAACTTACTTATTTACAAAAAGAAATAACAGAAAAATATAAAAACTATTTTTTTTTTTTTTTTAGTTGTTGCGCAAAAAATCACAGAGGTGATCAAATACCACCAAAAGAAAGCTCTATTTCTGGGAACAAAATGATAAAAATTTCATTTAGGTACAGTGTAGCATGACCGTGCAATTGTCATTCAAATTGTGACAGCGCTGAAAGCTGAAAATTGGCTTGGGCAGGAAGGTGCGCAAGTGCCTGGTATGGAAGTGGTTAAGGACACTTAAGGACACTGGTTGTGCAATTTTTTCCCAATATTTTTTTCACTTTTTTTTCAGTGGGTAGGATTTAGGTTTCAAATTTACTGAAATCAGAAGATCAGTATTTTACAATATCCAATTTTTCCATTAGACTGCATTTATTTTTATAAATAACCAGCCAGACCCTAGATGATGCTCAGAACTAGGCTCATATGCTGGTCTGGTAACTGGAATTCCCCAGCTAATGGCTAGGTAAAGGTTAAATGACATTAGCAGCAGTAAGCACATTCACGCAGAGAATTCTGTTTGATGCAGGAAAACTAGAGCAGCATGCTGCTTCCTGTACAGCTTAGTATGTCTGGGTGTGCAAATAATTTCTAACATAGTGATCCTATTCTACAGTTACAAACAAAAATAGGATCACTAAGTGTATGCTAGTCATCTAAGAAAGATGTCGCTTATTTTTACTGATTAGGTAGGTGAAAAACGGATACATCAATGGGAAACTGAAGAACACTACTGAAGGTGACAAGATGCATCTGCTGACTCAGCCACTGATGTCCCTGTAACCAACACTGCGTCACATAAATGCTGGCCAGGGTCCAGTTTAAAGTGCCATAATTCACTCAATGCTTTTTAGCTTTAGGCTTACCTGAATAGCATTTGTCACAGCAAACAAGCTAATGTTAGCTTGGCACCATAAATGCAAGTCATATTCTTATACGCAACAATGGAAACAGATTTTCCATCCTCCCGCCAGCAAGCAGATCTACACAGGTAGATACATGCACAGTAATAAATGGTCCCTGATGAAAATATGCTTTGCAGAGGACTGGGGAGAAAGGGGGTGTGGAGGAAATGCAGATGCTCTGAATGACCCGAGTCACAGTAGTATTAAAATATATGCACAGCTTTGCAAAGCATGATTTTTCTTTATCAACACAATACCAAAATAATTACACTTCAAAACATACTGCAGGCGAAAGGGGCCTTTTATAAAATATTAATGACATAAGAGAAAACACAACATCGGAAAAAGGTAACTGAAGGTACAGCAGCAAAGTCAAACAGCACTGACATTGTGAAGGGTACATAAAGTTTCATGAAAAACATTATGGTACAATGTCATTTGAATTATAAACGGTGAAAGGTAAAAAAGGTGACAAGTGCATCAGCAGGAGGAGAAGCCATCTGCAATCTAGGCAAATATATGTAAAGTCAGGTGCAGTACTTACAGGGTTGAAGTCTGAAGATCTTTGAAGGAGAAAGCAATCCACAAAGTAGTTCAAATCCTGCTTGCTCAGATCTCCCACCTCACCAAGGTCACAGGTAACACTGACAGGGCATGCATATTATGAAAATACACATGTATTATACTTGATGTATTTCTATGCCAAGGTACCCATAAGGCAGTTATGAATTAGTCATGAAGAAAAAATGAAGATGCAGTCGACTTCAAAAAGGTAGCAGCTGGTTTGCAAGGGGCTTCCCATCACAGCATTTTAAAGAATTGTCAACTAGATTAGCAGCAGGTCGATGCTGGTACACCGGATGGATGCTCTGTCGTATCTTCTCAGGAGGGATGCTGGGAGATTTTTAGCAATCTGCGATGCAGCCTAGCTCTAATCCATCACTCCAGCTACAGTGCAAGCATAATACACGCACACAGTGTGCTGCTGCCTTAAATATCTGCAGTATCTGCAAATGCAGTCTAAAAACCAATAATGTAGGTTAATCCAGGCATGTCCTCCACAGTGCTGGGATGAAAATTCTCAACATCCATGTTATTAAGCTACCTAGTAATGACCTGGAAATGATCACAAAATATAACAGGTTTAGGTTAAAACTAATTTTATTATATGTCTTGTTGGAAAGAAATAATCTGTGCAATATACCACTGAAAGAGCAAAAATGTCAAAAGGAATGTGCAAAGCACATATCAACTAATCATGACATTTCTGGCTATTCTAGTTTCTCATGGATTTCTGAATACCTGCAGTGTGTTTCCCCATTTCTTAAAGTATTGCACGTGATCGGACATAGAGCGGTCGCCCTGCTGCAGTAGATCTGCGTTGCGCGGACGGGAAGCGGTCAAGTTATTAAGAATGCACTTAGCAGCAAAATTTTGAAGAAAAACGTAAAATACAACATTTTCAACACAAGTGTAAATTATGTGACAGGTTTCGCAAATTATATAATGACTTGGTAAAACCTGCATCCAACAATGGGCCAGATTCAGGTAGATGAGAGCATCTTTGCTCTGGAGTAACGCTTCTCATTTACGTTACTCTGCCGAAATTTTAGGAGCAAGTGCTGTTATTCATGAAGCACTTTCTCCTAAAGTTGCGGCAGCGTATCGCAAATGAGCCGGCGGAATTCAAATTGGGCGGGTACGGGGCGTGTAGTATTCTAACTATGCGCGATCCCGCGGCGAACGTACTGCGCATGCGTCGAGTGTCAATGCATCCCAGTGCGCATGCTCCAAATTCTGTCAGTGAACGTCAATGACGTCACATCCCCATTCATGAATGTTTTACGCAAGCGACGCGATTTTTTTTTTTCCCGACGCGATGACGACGGCTATACTTAACATAGGATACTCCACTAGGGGGATGCTTTACCTTTACGTCGCGTATCGCTTCCGGAAACGTCGTAAAGTCACTGCGTCGCGCCCGAAAACGATCGTGAATTTCCAACTCCCGCTGATTAACATATTTTTTCAGCGTTAATCAGCGGGAACGCCCCCGGCGCCATTTTTAAGTTGAAGTAACGATGCGATGGCGAAATTCAATTACGCCGCTCGCATCGGAACTCCAACCCGGCGTTTCTTGTTTTCTGGTTACAGAAAACAAAAACGCCGGCTTAAAGCGACAGTTAGGCTGGAGTATCACTGATACTCCAGCCTAACTCTACCTGAATCTGGCCCAATATGTTCAGCTGCCTTTCTCATGCACAACAATATCATACAAGTATGCTTTAGTGGGAACATCACAGATCCCAGAGTCAAACACATTCTGGCTGTCAATGGCTAAAAAAAACACCAGGTAAAGTGAATGTAAACCACCTTAAAGCAGTAGTAAACTGCAGCCTTAAAGGGTCACTAAAAGGAAATATTTTTTAAATACTTTCCTCCAGTGGGCAGTTCGTTTTGCACAGAGTGCCCCCGATCCATGTCTTCTGGGGTCCCTCAGCGGCTGTCTCTGGTCCTCCCCGCAATTTGTAACCACAGTCATGCGAGAGCTCGTATGGTGGTCACCAATTGCGGGCGCGCTCCCGTGATACAGCGAGCAGCTCACTGTATCACTCGGCCCCGCCGCTGGATGTGATTGACAGCAGCGATGGCTGCGCTGCTCTCAATTCATCTGCTCTAGCCAATCAGCGGCCAGGCTGAGCGTCGAAGAGGATATCGGGACCGCATGGGACTTTTGAAAGGTCAGGTAAGTATTACGGGGGCTGGGGGGGGGGGGGCGGCAGCAGCAGATGTTTTTTCACCTTAATGCATAGATTTACAGCTCCTTTAAAAAAAAAAAAAAACCTGCAAAGCAATAACATAATGAAATGCTTACCTTAGCATGAAGCCATCCAGCGGCACGCCGTTACCTTTTAGGCTCCATGTACATGGGACGTTTTTACAACTGCTCCTAAATGATTTTGGCATTGTCTAGCATGATTTACATTGCTGAACTGATATATTAGTGTGATGTTTAGCAGAATGGTTATGTTCAAAGTGAATGTATGCATTTTACTTTAGTAGAGATTTGTTCCCTTTTTGATGCCACACTGCAACACACTTGGGAAAGAAAAACGGGTTTGAGCAATTTGTTCATGTAACATGAAGATAACATGAGGTTGGATTGACGAGGGCACAAATTAGTATGAATAATATAAAAGGAGTTCTCGCGCATAATCTAAACACGCATCAATAATAATGACCAGTCACTGCTTTGAACAACTTTGAGACCTACATTGGGATACAGAAATATGTAAGAAAAGGATATATTTCTTAATATTCAGTTGACAACCCCTTTATTTTGCATAATATCCAAGTAAGCGAGACTATAGGACCCCTACATAGTAGGTTAAAAAATAATTTAGTGTACAACCCTCAGGTATCGGATAATCAACATATTGATGTATTTATACAATTTGTTTTACAAGATCTTGAATCTCTGAAACTAAAGATAAGAACAGATCCGATACATATAAAGAAAGGAATAAAATCATTAACCCAAAGAAAGGATATCGTGATCCGCCCTGTCATACAATCTAAAAAACAGTACCAAGAAGAACTCAATAGACAACTACAAGATGATACTACATATATCAAACTATTGGGTAATCACACTATAAAATACAAGAAGGAATTGGGACTGATCAATCTGGGAATTAAGAAAGATTTTAAATAAGAAAGAATCTAAAAATCTTTTTCCGGAGACATGCAGAATACCTGGGATACACACTATCCCCAAAAGACATAAAAGGAAAGAGAATGCACCGGGGAGGCCCATAGTAAATGGGATAGATTAGGGCTCGACAAATCCCGGTCGCCATTGGCGACTAGAAATAGTGTCCTGGCGACCTGGCTTTGTGAGCTGACACCATCTGGTGGTGAGCCATTGGTATTACAAGTTATTACCACCAGATGTGAGCTGGCGCCATCTGGTGGTGGCCGTTGGTATTACAAGTTAAGCATTACAAGTTAACCACTTAAGGACCGGACCAATATGCTGCCAAATGACCCAAGGGGTTTTTGCGATTCGGCACTGCGTCGCTTTAACAGACAATTGCGCGGTCGTGCGACGTGGCTCCCAAACAAAATTTGCGTCCTTTCCTTCCCACAAATAGAGATTTCTTTTGGTGGTATTTGATCGCCTCTGCGATTTATTTTTTTTGCGCTATATACAAAAATAGAGCGAAATTTTTGAAAAAAAAAAAACAATATTTTTTACTTTTTGTTATAAGAAAAATCAATAAACTAAATTTTAGTCAAACATTTAGGCCAAAATTTATTTAGCCACATGTCTTTAGTAAAAAAAAAATTAAAACGCAATAAAAAAAAAAAAAAATTAGCTACCTAGCGGGAACAGAGACACTAATACAGCGATCAGAAAAATGATCGCTTAGTGATGCTGGCAATAGGGAGTGAAAGGGTTAACTAGGGTGGTGATCAAGGGGTTAAAACTTTATTAGGGGGGGTACGGGGGCTACCCAGGACCTAACACTAACTGACTGTCACACTGACACTAAATACAGTAATCATACATGTATGATTACTGCATTCAGTGACACTGTGACAGGGGGGAGGGGGGCGATCGGGGGGGTTAAATGTGCCTATATGTAGTGTTAGTGCAGTGTAGTGTTAGTGCAGACTTACTTGTGTTGTGATCTCTCCTCAGCGGTGGTTGAAAAAAACGCAGAGGGAGAGATCACATCGCTTCCTCCTTCCTGTGTTTACACAGGAGGAGGAAGTGACACACAGGCGGGCGCGCGCATTGGCTGAGAGCGATCCGGACAAAAACGAATAGCCGCCCCCTCATCCCGGATCGCTCGTACAGCCGCGCGGACCGCCGCATGTACCGGGGGGGGGGGGTCCCGATCGGACCCCCGACCCACCTCAAGGCACCAACGTATATATACGTTGATGTGCCTGTCTGTGCCATTGTGCCGACGTAAATGTACATGCGGCGGTCCTTAAGTGGTTAAACAGCAATTCCATGCTTAATGCTTAACTTGTAATACCAACGGCCACCACCAGATGGCGCCAGCTCACATCTAGTGGTAATAACTTGTAATACCAACGGCTCACCACCAGATGGTGCCAGCTCACAAAAAAAAAAGCATTACAAGTTAAACAGCAATTCTAATGTAATTTTTCAATATTTTCACTGCCATCTTCTTCCCTCTAATTAGAACCCCCAAACATTATATATATATTTTTTATCCTAACACCCTAGAGAATAAAATGGCGATCGTTGCAATACTTTCTGTCATGCCGTATTTGCGCAGCGGTCTAACAAGCACACTTTTTTGTGAAAAAATTACACTTTTTTTAATTAAAAAATAAGACAACAGTAAAGTTATCCCCATTTTTTTTTTAATATTAGGAAAGATAATGTTACGCCGAGTAAATTCATACCCAACATGTCACGCTTCAAAATTGCGTCCGCTCGTGGAATGCCGACACCCCTTTAAAATCTCCATAGGCGACGTTTAAAAAAAAAACACGACAGGTTGCATGTTTTGAGTTACAAAGAAGGTCTAGGGCTAGAATTATTGATCTCACTCTACCAATCGCGGCGATACCTCACATGTGTGGTTTGAACACCGTTGACATATGCGGGCGCTGCTCACGTATGCGTTCACTTCTGTGCGCGAGCTCGTCGGGACGGGGTGCGTTTTCTGGCTCCTAACTTTTTTAGCTGACTCCTAGATTCCAAGCAAATTTGTCAAACCCTGGGATAGATTCCCTGATCTCCAGTATGGGGCAGTATATTGACTATTTCATACAACCAGCTGTCCAAAAAACACAAAGCATACCTGAAAGACACGAAACATATTTTGCAACTTCTAGACACAGTACCAGTACTTGGAGAACACTACTTGCAACAGCAGATGTTACATCACTTTATACAATTGTGAAACATGATGTCTGTTTTGCAACAAAGTGGCTATTAAGAAATCACAGCAATTTAATATGTAAACAGAGAAAGTACCTAATTAAATGTTTAGTTTTTTGTTTAAAGTGTAATTATTGTTGGTATAAATCAATCCTACTTCAAACAGGCCATCGGAATAGCGATGGGGGCTAAATTTTCTCCCAGTGTAGCAAATGCCTTTATGGCACAGTGGGAGGAGACAGCTGTATACGATGGTACCCCTGCAAAGTTGACCCCTTAAAGGAGGTACATTGATGATTCGATCATCATATGGGATGGTACAGTGCCTGCCGCCGAGAATGTGTTTTTAACACGCCAGCATCGCGCTGAATCTCGGCGACAGGCTGCCGATATCTCGCACTCGCTGGAATAGTAAAAGCACATTCCAGCGAGTGCGTCATAGAAGCGACGGGGATCCGACTTGGATTCCCGCCAATTCTACACGTGGGCGGAGTTTGTTATGAATCCTGAAGGAGAAATCCCCGCCGGATTTTTAAAGAAAAATCCGGCATGGGTTCCCCCCTCAGGAGCATAACGGGCCCTTAGGTCTGTTATGGGTTGTAAGGAGACCCCCTACGCCGAAAAAACGGCGTGGGGGCCCCCCCACAATCCATAACAGACCCGTATCCAAAGCACGCCGGCCGGCCGGTCAGGAAGGGAGTGGGGGCGAGTGAGCGCCCCCCCCCCTCCTGAGCCGTACCGGGCAGCATGCCCTCAACATGGGGGGGTTAGGTGCTCTGGGGCAGGGGGCGCACTGCGGCCCCCCACCTCAGAGCACCCTGTCCCCATGTTGATGAGGACAGGGCCCCTTCCCGACAACCCTGGCCGTTGGTTGTCGGGGTATGCGGGCGGGAGACTTATCGGAATCCGGAAGCCCCCTTTAATAAGGGGGCCCCCAGATACCGGCCCCCCACCCTAAGTGAATGAGTATGGGGTACATCGTACCCCTACCCATTCACCTGCAAATAAAAAGTGTAAACACAAATAAACCACACAGGGTATTGAAATATTTTATTAGTTGGCCGCCGGGGGGGGGGGTGTGTACCGCTTCTGTGGGGGGTGGGTGCCGCCGTCTGGTTCTCTTCCGCCGCCGGGGGGGGCGCTTTGATAAAAGCGCCCACCACCCGGCGGGCTTCTTTCGACGTCTTCGGCGGCTGGGGGGTCTTCTCCGCTCTCCGGGGGTCTTCTCCGCTCTCCGGGGGTCTTCTCCGCTCTCCGGGGGTCTTCTTCTTCTTCAGGACTCGCCGCCGCTAACTTTGTGTGTTAGCTTAATTACTAGCGGCGGCGAGCCCCCTCCTCTGTGACGTCGTCGTCTTCTTCTTCTTCTTCTTCTTCTCCAGATGTTGACGCGACGCTTCCTTCCGCTGTTATGCCGGGCGCGCGGCTCGCAGCGAGTTATATAGGCCTGTCTTGTGACGTCGCAGTCCCATCATGCTCCGGTAGGTAGCACGTGGTACCTACCGGAGCATGATGGGACTGCGACGTCACAAGACAGGCCTATATAACTCGCTGCGAGCCGCGCGCCCGGCATAACAGCGGAAGGAAGCATCGCGTCAACATCTGGAGAAGAAGAAGAAGACGTCACAGAGGAGGGGGCTCGCCGCCGCTAGTAATTGAGCTAACACACAAAGTTAGCGGCGGCGAGTCCTGAAGAAGAAGAAGACCCCCGGAGAGCGGAGAAGACCCCCGGAGAGCGGAGAAGACCCCCGGAGAGCAGGAGAAGACCCCCGGAGAGCAGGAGAAGACCCCCGGAGAGCAGGAGAAGACCCCCGGAGAGCAGGAGAAGACCCCCGGAGAGCGGGAGAAGACCCCCCAGCCGCCGAAGACGTCGAAAGAAGCCCGCCGGGTGGTGGGCGCTTTTATCAAAGCGCCCCCCCCGGCGGCGGAAGAGAACCAGACGGCGGCACCCACCCCCCACAGAAGCCCGCCGGAGGGGGGCGCTTTTATAAAAGCGATCATACACCCCCCCCCCCCCCCGGCGGCCAACTAATAAAATATTTCAATACCCTGTGTGGTTTATTTGTGTTTACACTTTTTATTTGCAGGTGAATGGGTAGGGGTACGATGTACTCCATACTCATTCACTTAGGGTGGGGGGCCGGTATCTGGGGGCCCCCTTATTAAAGGGGGCTTCCAGATTCCGATAAGTCTCCCGCCCGCATACCCCGACAACCAACGGCCAGGGTTGTCGGGAAGGGGCCGTCTCCTCATCAACATGGGGACAGGGTGCTCTGAGGTGGGGGGCCGCAGTGCGCCCCCTGCCCCAGAGCACCTAACCCCCCCATGTTGAGGGCATGCTGCCCGGTACGGCTCAGGAGGGGGGGGGCGCTCGCTCGCCCCCACTCCCTTCCTGCGTGCTTTGGATACGGGTCTGTTATGGATTGTGGGGGGGCCCCCACGCCGTTTTTTCGGCGTAGGGGGTCTCCTTACAACCCATAACAGACCTAAGGGCCCGTTATGCTCCTGAGGGGGGAACCCAGGCCGGATTTTTCTTTAAAAATCCGGCGGGGATTTCTCCTTCAGGATTCATAACAAACTCCGCCCACGTGTAGAATTGGCGGGAATGCAAGTCGGATCCCCGTCGCTTCTATGACGGCTTTGTCTCCATCGCGGCAAGCCAGCTCGGCGCTGGCTCCCGCGATGGGGCTCGTAGGTGGTCAATCTCGCCGAGAAAGGGAGCGAGATTGACACAATATCCCAGTCACCTACTGTAGTAGGGGGACACTTTGGAGAATTTTTTACAAACACTAAACAAGAATGACAAGAACATCCGTCTTGTTTGGAAAATAGACAAAGGCTGTGGATTTCCTTGATTTAAATATTAGTCTGGAGGGAAATAAGGTGGTCACTAAGACACATTTGAAAAATGTGGACACCAACAGCTATTTTTACACGCTACAGCTGGTAAGAATGAGAAGGAACTGTACAAAAGAAGATGATTTCAGATTCCAAGCTGAAATAATTGGTTCGAGATTTAAGGAGAAAGGTTACGAAGAATCATGGATTAAGAATCAAATAGAGCATGTTGGTAGAATGGACAGGACTAGTGCCTTGTTTCCAATGCACGGAACAGTTCGGGTCAGAAAATTTGGAGCGGTTAGGATGGGACCGGTCTATTCGTGTGAGCGTTTCCACTGCAAATCGGACCGTCAGGGACCATTCAGGGTATAGAAAAAATTCCTATCGCGTCCACCAATCAGTGAGATGTATTTGTAGGTCCGCCCTAATGGAACCGTTCCACTCTCTCTGGACCCTCATGAGAAGCAGGATCCTTGCTGGTGCGGTACGGTTCGCTTTTACGGCACACTTTCATAATGGAAACACCCAAAGTAGCGTACCGTACCGAACCGATCCGCTCAGTGAAAACGAGGCATAAGATGCTACAGAATAAAGAAAAAAGTATTTACCAACTAGAAGCACCCTGTTTAATTTTAGATTATAATTCTCAACATAAAGATGTGGCCAAAGTCATCAAACGACACTAGCACATCCTAAGAAATAAGGATTTATGGAAAATTCTCCCAGATAAACCACGGATCACATATAAGAGAGCACCAACATTAAAAGACTTGATTGTAAAAGCAGTGGTTGAGCCACCCCAGAAGGCGAGTTATTCATTCTTTACAGGGAAGGGCTTCTTTCCGTGTAAAAATTGCTATGCCTGTCGACAGATGCATAGATTTCAGAAAAAAAAAATCCCATGAGATCAGGGACTTTATTTGCGGTCACACGGAGGGGGTTGTATACGTACTTCAATGTAGTTGCAACCTACAGTATATGTAGAAAGGACTAAAAGGGCCCTGAAGGTGAGGATAACAGAGGATAAAATGTCCAAAACATTATTAAAGAGGAGTTCCACCCTAAAAAATTACTTTTGTTTAATCCCCTCCCCCTTACATGCCACATTTGGCATGTAATTGTTTTGGGGGGGGGAGTGGGGGCTTCACTAGGAGTGGGACTTCCTGTCCCACTTCCTGCTTCCGCCGAGGGGCTGGTTAGGCTATTAAGCCTTAATCACCTACACCAGCCCCTCCCTGTAGGCGATCACATGGGACACATGACATGTCCCATGCGATCGCCTCTCCAATCAGCGGCGAGCCGCGCCGCATGCGCAGTGCGGCTCGCGCATGCGCAGTGGGTGCCTGGCCGTGAAGCCGGAGGCTGTCACGGCTGGGTGCCCACAGTCAGGATGGAGACACTGGGGAGGGGGGGAGAGGAGCGGAGCCCCGGTCAGCGCATCGCTGGAATGCAGGAGCAGGTAAGTGAGTGTTTATTAAAAGCCAGCAGCTACACTTTTTGTAGCTGCTGACTTTTAATAAACACAATTTTTGGCTGGAACACCCCTTTAAGGGCTTTCCGAAACATAATGTATCCAGACATTTTGATCGTGTACATAATAGGGATCCGACCCAACTACAATTTTGGGAGATTGAAAAGTATAATAAATCGTGGAGGGGTAGTCATAAGGTCAGAACTATTAGCCAAAAAGAGTCGAAATGGATACACACTATGAGAAAACTCGTGCCAGGGGGAATGGAAGTTGAATTTGACCTCAAATGTTTAAGCAATTTTTGTTACATATTTTTGTTATATATATTTTTTTATTTATTTATATATGTATTTTTTTCCTGTAGTCTGGTACAACACGACTATACGGCAATCCAGGTGTGCGATCACCACAGTATTTTTCTTTTTTTGTGTAATTTTTACATTTAGTCATTTTAATTTATATATATATATATATATATATACAGTGCAGAAAATAAGTAATTGAACACCCTGCTATTTTGCAAGTTCTCCCACTTGGAAATCATGGAGGGGTCTGAAATTGTCATCGTAGGTGCATGTCCACTGTGAGAGACATAATCAAAAAAAAAATTCCAGAAATCACAATGTATGATTTTTTTAACTATTTATTTGTATGATACAGCTGCAAATAAGTATTTGAACACCTGAGAAAATCAATGTTAATATTTGGTACAGTAGCCTTTGTTTGCAATTACAGAGGTCAAACGTTTCTTGTAGTTTTTCACCAGGTTTGCACACACTGGAGGAGGGATTTTGGCCCACTCCTCCACACAGATCTTCTCTAGATTAGTCAGGTTTCTGGGCTGTCGCTGAGAAACACAGAGTTTGAGCTCCCTCCAAAGATTCTCTATTGGGTTTAGGTCTGGAGACTGGCTAGGCCACGCCAGAACCTTGATATGCTTCTTACAGAGCCACTCCTTGGTTATCCTGGCTGTGTGCTTCGAGTCATTGTCATGTTGGAAGACCCAGCCTCGACCCATCTTCAAAGCTCTAACTGAGGGAAGGAGGTTGTTGCCCAAAATCTTGCAATACATGGCCCCGGTCATCCTCTCCTTAATACAGTGCAGTCGCCCTGTCCCATGTACAGAAAAACACCCCCAAAGCATGATGCTACCACCCCCATGCTTCACAGTAGGGATGGTGTTCTTGGGATGGTACTCATCATTCTTCTTCCTCCAAACACGGTTAGTGGAATTATGACCAAAAAGTTCTATTTTGGTCTCATCTGACCACATGACTTTCTCCCATGACTCCTCTGGATCATCCAAATGGTCATTGGCAAACTTAAGACGGGCCTTGACATGTGCTGGTTTAAGCAGGGGAACCTTTCGTGCCATGCATGATTTCAAACCATGATGTCTTAGTGTATTACCAACAGTAACCTTGGAAACGGTGGTCCCAGCTCTTTTCAGGTCATTGACCAGCTCCTCCCGTGTAGTCCTGGGCTGATTTCTCACCTTTCTTAGGATCATTGAGACCCCACGAGGTGAGATTTTGCATGGAGCCCCAGTCCGAGGGAGATTGACAGTCATGTTTAGCTTCTTCCATTTTCTAATGATTGCTCCAACAGTGGACCTTTTTTCACCAAGCTGCTTGGCAATTTCCCCGTAGCCCTTTCCAGCCTTGTGGAGGTGTACAATTTTGTCTCTAGTGTCTTTGGACAGCTCTTTGGTCTTGGCCATGTTAGTAGTTGGATTCTTACTGATTGAATGGGGTGGACAGGTGTCTTTATGCAGCTAATGACCTCAAACAGGTGCATCTAATTTAGGATAATAAATGGAGTGGAGGTGGACATTTTAAAGGCAGACTAACGGGTCTTTGAGGGTCAGAATTCTAGCTGATAGACAGGTGTTCAAATACTTCTTTGCAGCTGTATAATACAAATAAATAGTTAAAAAATCATAAACTGTGATTTCTGGAATTGTTTTTTTAGATTATGTCTCTCACAGTGGACATGCACCTACGATGACAATTTCAGACCCCTCCATGATTTCCAAGTGGGAGAACTTGCAAAATAGCAGGGTGTTCAAATACTTATTTTCCGCACTGTATAATATATATATATATATATATATATATATATATATATATATATATATATATGATAAGATAGTCCATATATATTTTATTTATACATGCAAAATGTGATGTTAGTGAGGCGGTTTTACATGGGTGGTATATTGGTATGTAATTTGCTGTACCTTCCTATGCATAACTAACATCCATGGGGCTATTGGCTCCATTTTACATTATTAACGTAGCCTTCATAGATTGTTGTCACCAAGGATGTCCAGAAAGTGTAAATTAGCATTTACATGCTGGGCTTCAAGTGGATGGCCGCTATTTGTGAGATATGCTCAGGGGTGGACTGACAACTCATGGGGCCCCCGGGCAATAGAAGATTATGGGGCCCCTAGGCTTACTGATGGCCACCACGCCAGGAGGCAGTGCAGAGGTGGGGCAGCTAAGATCTCAGGATTTTCACATCAAAAGCATGTCAGTTTCGGACATATCAGGGACAGATGTAAAAAAAACACTGATTATGACATACTGTCCCTGGTTTTACTGAGCCTGGCAACCCTGATGGGGCCCCCTAGTGGCATGGGGCCCTCGGGCAGTGCCCGAGTGACTCAATGGTCAGTCCGCCCCTGGATATGCTTGATAACCAATAAAATGGGATATGTGGCAGACGTCAACAAAATGGCCACGGGTATACTTCCGTTTTTTGTATATATAAACACAAACGTCACGACCAATCAGGTTCCCCAGATGAAGACATGCGACAGTGTCGTAGCGCGTAGTGATTGGCCGTGGGCAGAAGTACACCTGGAGTGACGTAAGAAGGCGCTGAGGACGCCGCTCTGCATTGTTGCACATTTTTATCTTTTGATGTAAGAGCATTTTACACTTGAATAATTACCATAAATACTACACCATTGGAGGTCCTCTCTGTTTGCCCCTTATTGGAGCCATAATAGGGATTGATCAAGGAGTCTGTGGGAGTAAGCTACCATACTACACTACCTATGAGTCTGCAGACAGTTTGAGAGGCACCAGTGTGGAAGGTGTGGATACCGTTTGTTCTGTGGAAGTGAAGTGCTCTATGGATATCCTTGTTGCTGAATATATTTATTGATGAGGTGAGAGTTCTGAGAGACCAGACACACTTGTAATCAAGCTACCTATTTATTAGTATCTTTTCACATTTAAGATCGGTGGACTTGGCAGTATATCTGCATTTATCACTCATGGACATTTTAATTGTTATTATTATTTTTGTTTATTGATTTATCACTATTCATCACTATTAGTATTTTTGACTCACTAATGTCATTATTATTGATGCGTGTTTAGATTATGTGCGAGAACTCCTTTTATATTATTTTTACTTTTGTGTATTGTAAACACTGCTAGTTTTTGCTGCATTTTCACCATTTTGTTTTTTGATACATTCACTTATTACTCAAAGTAGCGCCGGATGCAGTCAGTCAGACTGCGGGTGTACATTGTTCAAAAGCCGCGCCTCCTCCTCGTGCATTTCCGTGATAGGCTGAACACTCAGTTTCCCAGCAGAGCCTGTGTTTAGTGTTCCGCCTATCACAGACGTTCTCTCGTCCAAGGATGCCCGCAGTCTGACTGACTCTGCCAGGGATAAGGTATGGAGATCGTCGAAGTGAGGCATGCAATGGCACAGTGAGGTATGCAAACCCGAAATTGTATTTAATTTTTTTGCTGTCACAATGTAGAGTATAAGATTTCCTATCATCTGTGCCCAGTCTTGCCACAAAGAGTAAATCTAGCTCTGAGCAATCCTTTCCTTTTTTTCAGTGAGATAAACTGACAAACAGGAGAAAACGTTTGTCCTTTCTTCCCCCTTGCTGTGAATGACAGGTTTTTTACATATCTCATGCACTAGCTTGAGACAGGCATTATTTTTTTAATTCCCACCCCCACTCCTTTTCTGAAGCCATGTGGTTACTTTTCTGGATTTTGACTGGATGTTAGTGATCATAGCAGAATTTAGTGTAAGGAATACACAGGAGAAAATTCATGTTGACAAGGGGAGTGTGGAGGTGGACAGGGAGTTTGACATGACGACTCCACCCACCGAGCTCCAGACAACAGATCCACCCACAGAATCTTCAGTTTTTCAGTTCTTATAACAGACAGAGGGGAGACATTTGATAGGTATAGATACATGTAGGAGGCGTGTATATCCTTATAGATCAGCACTATGGCAGTAATTTAGAAAGGATGAGAGTGGCTTTACATCCGCTTTAACTACACACACACAGTAATTAAATAAACAGAACTGAAGCAATACCAAAAAATAACACTAGATGGAGCCTGGAATCCACATATGATTGTCTTATGTAAATTACAAACTTTACATGTTATTTTCACAACACAGATAATCAGAATATAAGTCTGGTGGACAGAACAGATAATGCTTTGCCATACTTGATCTGCTTTGAAAAATAGGTTTGTGAGCATATCTACTTTTTAACACACAAAAACATGTCTAGGCGCATTATACTATTCGTGGTCTCATTTTCCATGTCCTCATGGATGCTGTAGAGAAAAGGAGGAGGAGTAGACGCAACATCTTGTTCTCATGCTCCAAGGAAATAGCAGACCCAACTGGGAGATATTTACTACTTCAAGGCACTTTAAATGGCCAGAATGTAACTCTGGTTGGGTACTACGCCCCCAACCGTTTTCAACATAAGTTTTTTTCTCACCTTCTTAAAGGGGTGTTCCAGCCAAAAATGGTGTTTATTAAAAGTCAGCAGCTACAAAAAGTGTAGCTGCTGGCTTTTAATAAACACTCACTTACCTGCTCCTGCGTTCCAGCGACGCGCCGACCGGGGCTCCGCTCCTCTGCCCCCCTCCCCGGCCGGCGTCTCCATCCTGTCTGTGGGCACCCAGCCGTGACAGCCTTCGGCTTCACGGCCGGGCACCCACTGCGCATGCGCGAGCCGTACTGCGCATGCGTGCGCGGCGCGGCTCGCCGCTGATTGGAGAGGCGATCGCATGGGACCTGTCAGTGTCCCATGTGATCGTCTACAGGGAGGGGGCTGGTGTAGGCGATTAAGCTTAATCGCCTAACCAGCCCCTCGGCGGAAGCAGGAAGTGGGACAGGAAGTCCCACTCCTACTGAAGCCCCCACTCCCCCCCAAAAAAAATTACATGCCAAATGTGGCATGTATGGGGGTGAGGAGTGGATTAAGAAGGGGTCATATTTTTGGGTGGAACACCCCTTTAAAGTTGTTTCCCAACACAGCTCTGGGGCCCTTATTCTTATGGGTGACTCCAATGTGGCTTTGAATTCCTTGATGGACAGGAAATACGCATCTGGATCCTCTCCCTCCCATGATAAGGTGACCAGATTTTTTAAATGAAATCCGGGGACATATTTTTTCTTTACTAGTAATGGCAACAATCAGCGACTCTCTGCCCGTCGCCGCCCGCCTCACAGCCTCTCGAGTCTCAGTCCCTGTACACACGAGGAGACATGTCCGATGAGACAGGTCCGACGGACCATTTTCATCGGACATGTCTCCAGGGATATTTTGGTCTGATGTGTGTACACACCATCAGACCAAAATCCCCGCGGACAGAGAACGCGGTGACATATAACACACAGACGTGCTCAAACAAGGAAGTTCAATGCTTCCACGCATGCGCCGAATCAATTCGACGCATGCGCAGGATTTCGGTCCGATGGTTGGGCGTACTAACGAAGGACAGGTTTCCAGCGGACAAGTTTCTAAGCATGCTTAGAAACTTTTGTCCGCTGGAAACCTGTCCGCTAGGCCGTACACACGATCGAACATGTCCGCTGGAACTGGACTGCGGACCAGTTTCAGCGGACATGTCTCCTCGTGTGTACGCGGCCTCACTCTTCAGGCCCCGGCTACTACTGGATGGGGAGCGGAGGAAGATCACTGCACCAGGGAAGGCAAGGAGATAGACAGGTGGCTGGCCAGGATTTGAGCCAAGGCAGAAGAACATGCGAGCGGAGCTGAATGGGCATGCGCCTGAAACTGAAGAAATATTCCCTCCGCTTCGACCAGCACATGATCATCAGAAAGGGGCACAGATAATAAAATACGATAAAAAATACAACCCCCCTATGCTAGTAGGCACGGCGGAGCGGGGGGGGGGGGGGGTGTAATTCTAATTTTTTAATTTTAATTCTGCACTGATTGTCTTTGTATTTGCCCCTGCCCCTATTAAATCCAATCTGGGGACAAAACCAGGGACAGACTTGGTCCGGGGACAGTGTCCTCAATCAGGGGACTGTCCCCTGAAACTGGGGATGTCTGGTCACCCTATCCCATGAGCCGGTTGTGGAGGAACAGATGAGATCCCTTGTGCAATCTTATGGCCTGGTGGATGCATGTTGGGAGCTTCATCCTCGCGATCATGATTTCACGTATTACTCAAGCCCGCACGATAGTTTTAGTAGGATCGATCAATTTTTCATTCCTTTACGTTTTATTGCTAATGTCCATAAGATTACGATCCCCCCTTCCGCATGGTCGGATCATGACCCTATTTTTTTTTTTTCACTCTCTCAGGTCTGACCCGCCCTACCTTTCAATGGCGACTAAATGACTCGTTTCTAGATGTTCTACGCGCTTTTTTGTTTTTTGTCTCACCCCGTTATCCTCCCACCTATCTACTCCTATCCTTCCTTTCCTATGCCCCCCTCCTTCTCTCCTCTTTTCCTCTTCTTCTGGACCCTACTTGGTGCTGTTTCCATCTCCGAGAGTTGCTGACTTATGATACCATTACCATGCAGGCTTCCCCCCCTCCCCCTACCCTCCACTCCTACAGCTGTCATGGCCTCTGTTTGCCCGATAACCTTAGCTTCTTTTAACTGTAGGGGGTTCAACACTCCTGAGAAGCGGAGCCAGATCCTTTACCACTTTCATAAAAAACGTTCTGATATATTGTTACTCCAGGAAACAAATTTCCGTTCGGATTCCATACCGACTATGCGCAACAGGTACTATCCACAATGGTTTCATAGTGCTAATCCTCAGGCCAAGTCTAAAGGTGTATCCATAGCTTTCCATAAATCTTTTAAACCTGGAGGTCCTAGACACCCTTGTTGATATTAATGGGCGCTTCATATTTCTCAAACTGAAACTTAACGGCTTTCTCTTCACAGTGGCCAACATATACGTACCTAACGTGGGTCAGGCTCGGTTCCTCTCATCGGTTCTCACCAGATTGTCCTCCTTCGGGGGTCCCTACTGCATCATTGGCGGAGACCTCAATGTCGTCATGTCCCCACCCGCAGACACGTCCTCGGGTAAGTCCTCTGTTCCGCATTCAACATTGACACGCATCAAAGCTCTCCTACACTCCTCACACCTGGTAGATGTTTGGCGTGTCCAGCATCCCTCAGAAAGGGATTACAGCCATTATTCAGCGGCACACAATTCTTATAGCAGACTGGATTACTTCCTAATTTCCCAGTCACTGTTAGATACCCCAGTCCAGGCATCCTTGGGTCAACTACTCTGGTCTGACCATGCACCGGTTTACTTGACTCTTGCGCGCCCCCCAACGTCACGTAGAGGCACACATTGGAGACTTAATGACAATTTACTGCGAGACTCCGTCTGTGTGGCTGAAGTTTCCGCCGCTATTCGACACTTTATTTCAGATCACTCCGCAGACACCACCTCCCCTCTCACTCGATGGGAGGCCCTGAAGTGTGTGGCAAGGGGCGTATTTATTCAACATGGCTCGCGTCTCAAAAAAATGCGTACGGGCGATATTCGTCGTCTTCTCTCCACCATAGCAGAGCTCGAACCTATACACAAGCGTAACCTAGACCCTGCCATTTTTGTTCGTTTGTCGAATGCCCGTAGAGATCTCCTCCAGCTTCTCGACTCGCACTCCTTAATAGCACGGGATAGGGCTCGCAATTTCCATTACTCGCTCGCCAATAAATGCGGTAAACACCTTGCACGGGTTTTACATCCTAGACCGCCACAATGCTCTATTCCCTTTATCTCACATCCTGACCAATCTAGATCATACAACACGAACGGTATATCCTCTGCCTTCCGGGAGTACTATTCCCGACTCTATAACTTACGCCCCAATGGTCCGACCACACGCACCGCACCTTCGGTTGACAACATGCGAGATTATGTTATTGAAACGGCGTTACCCCCCATTGACGCATCGGCCGTGGTTGAACCAGATAGACCCTTGCACTCGTCTGAATTTCTAGGCGCCATTAAGGGCCTGAAGGTGGGCAAATGCCCCGGCCCAGATGGGTACACCCCTCGTTTCTACAAAACCTTTGCCCCGCTTTTATCCCCCTTAATGGCTAAGGAATTTAATGCTATAGAGGACTCCCTCGCTCCGCCCAAGGAATTGTTGTCCGCTAATATCTCCGTATTACCCAAACCAGGGAAGGATCCCTCCCAATGCAGCAGTTATCGGCCCATATCTCTGCTCAACATTGATTTAAAGTTGTTTGCTGAGGTTCTAGCCAGTCGTTTGTCCCCTCTACTCCCAGGTGTGATCCACAACGACCAGGTGGGATTTTTCCCGGGCCGTGAAGCTAGGGACAATACCACCAAGACGATTCATTTAATCTCCTTTATCCAACGTAAGGGGTAAGATTTCTTCGACTCTCGCTGGAACAGTTAGGTCTAGGATTGCCATTCATCTCCAAGGTGATGTCCCTTTACTCCCATCCTTCAGCTTCAGTCTTAGTTAGTGGCTCTGCCTCCGCACCATTTGATATCTTTAATGGCACTCGGCAGGGCTGCCCCCTGTCCCCCCTCCTGTTGGTCATTGTGATCTAACATTTAGCCTGCGCCATTAGACAAAACGTCTCCATTCGCGGTATCCAAACTCCCTCCACTCATTACAAGTTATCTCTTTATGCCAACGACCTCCTGGTGTACATGCAAGACCCCCATATTTCCCTGCCATCACTCTTTGCTGAATTCCGCCGCTTTAGCTCGTTTAGTAACTTTAAACTTAACATGTCCAAGACGGAGGCTCTCAATGTCTCCCTCCCACTACGATGTCCATGCTTAAAGCAAATTTCTCCTTTCAGTGGCAGACGAAGGGAATTTCATACCTTGGGGTCGTTATTCCTTGTAATCTCTCCAATCTCTTTTCTTTAAATTATGTCCCCTTGCTCTCCCGCCTACGGAAGGACTTGGAGGAGTGGGGAGGGTCTTCTTTACCGTGGTTCGGACGAATCAACACCCTAAAGATGGACACTCTACCCAAACTTCTGTACCTCCTCCAAACGGTCCCCATTACAATCCCTAAACCCTTCTTTAACTCTCTACGCTCTCTCGCCATTAGATTCCTGTGGAACCGAGGGATGCCTAGGGTGAAATTCAATTTACTCACTCGCCCGAAGCTACAGGGCGGTGCTGGCATCCCTGACTTCGAGACATATTATAAGGCCTCTCATATAGCACGTATCTTAGAATGGTTCCCACGTCCCTTTTTAAAGGCCTCTGTCGCCATAGAGCAGGATCTGGCCCACGTGGATCTTCGAGCACTTCTATGGGGTTACAGGTCTGATTTGGCGCGTATGCCCCCTCCCTCCCCGCTTACGCTAGCCTCTCTCAGACTTTGGTATAACAGGGGGTTATGTTCCCTCCTATCCTCTGATCCTTCCCCATTGTCCCCTCTATTTGACAATCCCACCTTTCCTCAGGGTATCGGTATATCAACACTAGGCCCCTTTAAACGGCCTGATTGGCCGCAGGCACGCTCCTTCGTACATCCTACGCAAGGGTCACCGGTGACTCCGACGGGAGCGCACGATTGGATCACTAAACTACATTTATCCACGTTCACAAAACACTTACATTCGTCCTCCCAAATAAACCGTCCCAATACGGAATTTGAACGGTTGTGCTCCCTTTCGGAGACCCCCAGACACCTTCTCTCGACAGTATATGGCCTCTTACAAGCACGCACGCACACCGAGCTACCCTCTTACACTAGGACGTGGTCTGCAGACTTGGGTGAGGACATCTTTTTATTTTACTCACAAGTCCACAATTTCCTGCTACTCACAGGAGAAGAACTACAAGATTTTGTCAAGATGGTACAGGGACCCCTCCACGTTGCACAAAATATTTCCATCCACCCCGGCAATATACTGGAGATGCTCTACTGCTACTGGGACCTACCTTCATGTCTGGTGGGAATGTGAGAGGATCCGCCCCTTCTGGACACAGGTACAGTAGGTGACTGGGATATTGTGTCAATCTCGCTCCCTTTCTCGGCGAGATTGACCACCTACGAGCCCCATCGCGGGAGCCAGCGCCGAGCTGGCTTGCCGCGATGGAGAGCGAGCGCGTCATAGAAGCGACGGGGATCCGACGCGGATTCCCGCCAATTCTACACGTGGGCGGAGTTATGAATCCTGAAGGAGAAATCCCCGCCGGATTTTTAAAGAAAAATCCGGCATGGGTTCCCCCCTCAGGAGCATAACGGGCCCTTAGGTCGGTTACGGGTTGTAAGGAGACCCCCTACGCCGAAAAAACGGCGTGGGGGTCCCCCCACAATCCATAACAGACCCGTATCCAAAGCACGCCGGCCGGCCGGTCAGGAAGGGAGTGGGGGCGAGCGAGCGCCCCCCCCCTCCTGAGCCGTACCGGGCAGCATGCCCTCAACATGGGGGGGTCAGGTGCTCTGGGGTAGGGGGCGCACTGCGGCCCCCACCCCAGAGCACCCTGTCCCCATGTTGATGAGGACAGGGCCCCTTCCCGACAACCCTGGCCGTTGGTTGTCGGGGTATGCGGGCGGGAGGCTTATCGGAATCTGGAAGCCCCCTTTAATAAGGGGGCCCCCAGATACCGGCCCCCCACCCTAAGTGAATGAGTATGGGGTACATTGTACCCCTACCCATTCACCTGCAAAACAAAAGTTTAAACACAAATAAACCACACAGTGTATTGAAATATTTTATTAGTTGGCCGCCGGGGGGGGGTGTGTATGATCGCTTTTAGAAAAGCGCCCCCCTCCGGCGGGCTTCTGTGGGGGGGGGTGGGTGCCGCCGTCTGGTTCTTTTCCGCCGCCGGGGGGGGCGCTTTGATAAAAGCGCCCACCACCCGGCGGGCTTCTTTCGACGTCTTCGGCGGCTGGGGGGTCTTCTCCCACTCTCCGGGGTCTTCTCCCGCTCTCCGGGGGTCTTCTCCGCTCTCCGGGGGTCTTCTCCGCTGTCCGGGGGTCTTCTTCTTCTTCAGGACTCGCCGCCGCTATCTTCGTGTGTTAGCTCAATTACTAGCGGCGGCGGTCCCCTCTTCTGCGACGTCGGCGTCTTCTTCTTCTTCTTCTCCTTCTTCTGCTGTCCAGATGTTGACGCGACGCTTCCTCCCGCTGTTATGCCCGGCGCGCGGCTCGCAGCGAAATATATAGGCCTGTCTTGTGACGTCGCAGTCCCATCATGCTCCGGTAGGTACCACGTGATACCTACCGGAGCATGATGGGACTGCGACGTCACAAGACAGGCCTATATATTTCGCTGCGAGCCGCGCGCCGGGCATAACAGCGGGAGGAAGCGTCGCGTCAACATCTGGACAGCAGAAGAAGGAGAAGAAGAAGAAGACGCCGACGTCGCAGAAGAGGGGACTGCCGCCGCTAGTAATTGAGCTAACACACGAAGATAGCGGCGGCGAGTCCTGAAGAAGAAGAAGACCCCCGGACAGCGGAGAAGACCCCCGGAGAGCGGAGAAGACCCCCGGAGAGCGGGAGAAGACCCCGGAGAGTGGGAGAAGACCCCCCAGCCGCCGAAGACGTCGAAAGAAGCCCGCCGGGTGGTGGGCGCTTTTATCAAAGCGCCCCCCCCGGCGGCGGAAAAGAACCAGACGGCGGCACCCACCCCCCCCCACAGAAGCCCGCCGAGGGGGGCGCTTTTCTAAAAGCGATCATACACACCCCCCCCCGGCGGCCAACTAATAAAATATTTCAATACACTGTGTGGTTTATTTGTGTTTAAACTTTTGTTTTGCAGGTGAATGGGTAGGGGTACAATGTACCCCATACTCATTCACTTAGGGTGGGGGCCGGTATCTGGGGGCCCCCTTATTAAAGGGGGCTTCCAGATTCCGATAAGCCTCCCGCCCGCATACCCCGACAACCAACGGCCAGGGTTGTCGGGAAGGGGCCCTGTCCTCATCAACATGGGGACAGGGTGCTCTGGGGTGGGGGGCCGCAGTGCGCCCCCTACCCCAGAGCACCTGACCCCCCCATGTTGAGGGCATGCTGCCCGGTACGGCTCAGGAGGGGGGGGGCGCTCGCTCGCCCCCACTCCCTTCCTGACCGGCCGGCCGGCGTGCTTTGGATACGGGTCTGTTATGGATTGTGGGGGGACCCCCACGCCGTTTTTTCGGCGTAGGGGGTCTCCTTACAACCCGTAACCGACCTAAGGGCCCGTTATGCTCCTGAGGGGGGAACCCATGCCGGATTTTTCTTTAAAAATCCGGCGGGGATTTCTCCTTCAGGATTCATAACTCCGCCCACGTGTAGAATTGGCGGGAATCCGCGTCGGATCCCCGTCGCTTCTATGACGCGCTCGCTGGAATGTACTTTTACTATTCCAGCGAGTGCGAGATGTCGGCAGCCTGTCGCCGAGATTCAGCGCGATGCTGGCGTGCTGAAAACACATTCTCGGCGGCAGGCACTGTATTTGAGTGTTACAACAAAATGTACGATGAATTACTGGTTCCCTCTCCTAAGATTGCTCTTCTCTCTATACTACCGGGATCAGTTACATCACAGAAGCGAAATCTCCTCCGTTTCTTCTTGTCCTCAGCGAGACAGCTCATACCTTCCTATTGGAAGTCGACCACAATCCCGCCCTTGTCACACTGGGTATCAATTATGAACGACACTATAAGAATGGAGGGGATGTTGGCTCTTGATAACGACACTTTTGATACCTATAAACTGCTGTGGCTCATCTGGCTCCACTTCTCCTCCTCTAAAACTCTGGCTAACATGTTGTCACCCCAGTCATGAGCGCTCCCTGATATTTCACTGCCCTAGGGTGAGGTGGGTCCCCCGTTCCCCGCACACCCTATATTGTCCCCCCTGACTGATCTTTCAGCAACTCAAACTCTTTGCTCTGATCTCTCTCTAGCCTTCTCCCTTGTTCCTTTCCTCTGCTCCCCTCTTTTTCCTTCTCCCCCCCCCCCTCTTCTTTTCCTACCTTTTGACGCCCCAGTTTCCTGACTTCCCATTTTCATCTTGATTTTTGTCCTGTTTGTCATTTTTATTTTATTTTTATTTTATTTTATTTCCTTTTAGTCTTATTGTTCTCTTACTAGCAATCCCGGCTGCAATTCTCCATCTACAATGGGACCCTTGTGGTTGCATCTAAATGTTGTTTCATGTTGAAGTCATTCCTGTTCTGATTGCGTTATATGTTGGTAGGAGTCCTGCTGGGGGCGATAGCCATTGGGCTGACTCCTTACCCCCAATGCACTTTTGACTTTTTGGATTGTGACTTCTCCTGTTTGTTCCATTTGCTAAAATACCAATAAAAACATATTTTCAACTCTAAATGACTCGCTTCTTACATCTCAGGATGCCTTTCATGAGATTCATACTCATCTTCAGACCTTTTTTAAGAAAATGTAGGCACCGTGTCCTCGCCTATTTTCTCTATGGGAGGCTCATAAGGTCACCATGAGAGGCCATTGTATACAGCTAGCATCCTATCGTAAAACGTACTAGGGAAAAAACGGATTTGAGAACTTACGGGCCTTCTGGCCTCCGCTGATGCAAAGTGAAAGTCACACCCCTCGCTGGCTAACAAGACGGCTTGGGACACTCTGGCTACAGAATTAGACTTATTGGCCTCCGATCAAGCCGAGAAGGCTTTGCGGTGGACTAAACACAAATTTTATTCTTGTGCGAATAAGCCAGGTGCAATGCTTGCTAAAAAAACTCAATGCAACTTCTCGTTGCCACAAACCTATTTGCCTTCGTTATGCCAGCGGGGACCTCATCTCGGATCCGAACAAAGTCTCTGCGGCTTTGGCTGATTTTTTAGCCTCACTTTACAGCCGACCTTCCCCCTTTCCTCATGATCTAGCAGACGATTTCTTCCGTGATCTTCATCTTCCCCCTCTTTCCTCAGTGGCCTGTGCGTCTCTTAACGCTGACGTCACTGAACTGGAAGTGGCCCAGGCCATTAAAAAGCATCCGTGTTTCGAAGGCCCAGGACCGGATGGCTTCACAGGTCTATATTATCGCAAGTTTTCTTCGCTTTTGCTCCCCCACCTGGCGGCCTACTTTAATTGTATGAAGCAGGGTGCGCTGCGCCTCCCCCGATTCATTGCGTGCCCATATCTCCATGATTCCTAAGACCATTGAGGAGGCCCATGAGCCCAGGCGTTTCGCCCCATCTCTTTACTAAATGAAGATGTAAAACTGTTGGAGAAAATCTTGTGCTCTCGTATTAACAAATATTTGCGCTCCCTGGTTCATAGGGATCAGGTTGGCTTTGTGCCGGGCCGTCAGGAGGGGGACAACGTCCGGAAAGTTGTCCACCTGATTACCCTTTTACAGCAGCGCAGAATTCCAGGCTTTCTACTTTCACTTGACATTTATAAAGCCTTTGATTCCCTCTCGTGGGATTATCTGCGTTATGTACTGCAACGATGGGGTTTTGGAGACTCGATTTTGTCTTGGTTGACGGCCCTTTATTCATCCCCTTCTGCTTCGGTTCGCTATGCTGGGTGCCTCTCACCCTCCTTTCCCATTTTTAGGGGAACAAGGCAGGGATGCCCTTTATCCTCAGTTTTAATTGTTCTTGCCCTCGAACCACTAGCTATTGCCCTTAGAGCTGATCCTAACATCAAGGGCATCCCTTATGCAGGGGATGACTATAAACGTAATATGTTCGCTGACGATGCCCTTCTGACTCTCACCAATCCTATTGTCACCCTTCCGAATCTCCAGGCACTTTTAGCCCGCTTTGCTACCATTTCAGGTCTCCAAATCAATCCGCATAAAACTATTGCTTTGAATGTTACTCTTCCGAGTCCCCAAATCTTGCACCTTCAATATTTTTTTCCTTATCGTTGGGCTGACTCCTCGCTAGACTACTTGGGTATCAAATTGACATCCTCTTATACGTCCCTTTTCTCTGCCAATTACTACCCACTTTTGCGCTCTGTCACCACTCTTATGGCATCTTGGCGATTTCCCACCCTATCTTGGATTGGCCGTATGCATGCGGTCAAGATGACCATCCTTCCTAAGATTCTTTATTATTTTCGGACTCGTCCTGTTCGTGTCCCTGCTTTTCATCTGCGGTTGCTTCAGAACAGGCTGCTCTCTTTTATTTGGGCATATAAGCACCCTAGGGTTTCTCGCTCTACCCTCTATGCCCATAGATTGCAAGGCGGGATGGGCGTTCCGGATGTTGCTAAATATTATCGGGCGGCTCAAATTTCCCAACTTACCATGCTTCATGCAACGTCCGATGTCCCCCTTTGGGTTCTGCTGGAGGTGCCTAATTGTGCACCGATCCCTATTTCAGCTTTATTATGGTTGCCCCCCAAGCTGCGTCCTCCTTCTGTTAGCCCCCTTATGCTCCACAGTTTGAAATTATGGGACTCGATTCAGTGCTCGGGCAAACTTATGTCTCCATTCCTGCCTCTACTCCCCCTCCTGAATAATCCCATGTTTTCACCGGGCTCAGAACAGCCCCACATATTTTGTTGGTGGCCTGCTCATGGATTCTCATTGGTTCATCATTTTCTTCGCTCCCGAGCCTTTCCCTTGTGGTCTTCGATCCGTGAGACCCATGATGCTCCGTTTACCGAATTCTTTCGCTATATTCAGCTGCGTCAGTGGATAACCTCCCTTCGGCGCCTTGGTTCCTTCCCGTATCAAATAACTGCCTTTGAGCGCATTTGTCTGCATTGTCCAGGTGCTCGCGGCACCATCTCTATGATCTACTCTTTACTTGCTTCTAGTAACTCTTCTACTTCTCTTACTTATATGCTTAAATGGGAGCGTGACGTATTCCCTATAGACCTTGCAGACTGGAGTAAGGCCTGGTCCAGCATAGCGAAATGTTCCTTCAACACTGCCACGTTGGAGGCAGCTTATAAAGGTTCTCTTACGCTGGTACTGGGTCCCAGCTCGCATTGCCAAATCGAACCCATCGTGTACTGACAGGTGCTTTCGGGGTTGTGGCCAACGAGGAGATGAATTGCACACATGGTGGTCCTGCCCTCGTCTTGTTAGATTTTGGTCGAGGGTCTTCGGTCTATTGTCCTCCCTGTTTCATGCCCCCTTCCGTAAGGATGCCAAGTATGCGTTACTTCATTGCCCAATTCCGGGCCTCTTCTCTCATCAGCAGAAATTGGCCACATACCTATTTATCGCTGCTAAAACGGACAATAGCGAGGGCCTGGAAAAAAACTTCCGTTTCATTTTCAGAGGTCAAGAATACCCTGACGACTCTTATGATCCATGAAAAGATGTCTAGCGTTCTCCACGATTCTCATGCTAAATTTCTTAAGATATGGGCCCCATGGTGGTCCTATACACTCCCTAGTTTGCATCCGTCCAGTCTGGGGCTCTAGATTTGATTTGTTCTCATTTCCAGCCTGAGGGTTTTTTTTTTTTCTCTCTTTCTCTTTCTTTGCTTCTGAACTTTTGCTCGCTGTTCTGCTCTATTCCTCCCCTTTTTCTCCTCCTGAAGCATGTGTTTTTTTTATTTTTGTTGTTTTTTCCTTTCTTCTTCTTTTCCCTCCTCCTTTCTTCTTTCGTTATTTTGTTTGTGTTTTTTTTTTTTTTCTCTCTTTCTCTCTCTTGTTTTTTTCCTTTTTCTTCCCTGTTTTGCGGATAACTCCGCCCCCCCTTTTTTTTTTTTATCTTATTACCTGCCTTGGCCCCTGGGCCTTCCGGCTCAGGCATAACGCACTGCCCCCGACCTCGGCTGGGGAGACAGTGGTAATTCATAATTTGTTCCCTTATTAGTATATATTTTATTATGTGCCTTTATGTGTACTTATGTGTTATATCCATATCCCCTGCGTGGGAACTTGTTGTTTTTTTTGTTTTTTTTTCCCCTTTTTTTTTTTATGTATACTTTAATAAAAAATATTGTACCGGAAAAGAGGAGGAGGAGGAGATCTCATAGAATGAGAGAAAAATCTATACTAAATAAAAAGGAGTTTAGAATTCTATTTTGCTGATCTTTGGTTAAAGAGAGACAATATTATCTGGTAAGTAGTCGTCCATTTGGATTGGTTTAGGGACACGTCGATCGGCACTGAATTTTTATACAAAGAAACGCAATGGTCTGTGGATGAACTTGATACAAAAAGGATTGAAATAATTTTTTGGGGGATTATAAACAAAAAACAGATAGAGATGTTTTAGGTTTGCTTTTATTACTTTCACATAGTGTCACATTGTGTGATGTTTATATTGTATAGCTATTGTAGTGCTGTATTGAAGAGTGAATCCTTCACTTTTTCAATTATATACTGTACAAGAACTAGCGTGCCTAATTTTGGGGCCTCTCCTCTTTATAATCCCTTTTTACTCCAATATGAGCATTTTAACTGTAAAGAAATTGCTTCTTTGTTGCTGTGGCATGAGGAAGGGTTTGAATCCTGACACAGCTTTAAACCACATCCTAAAAATTGTTTGCTGCCAGGCTTACTGGGAGTGCTGTAAGCTAGACAATGGTTTAGAAGGAGGGCTGTAGTACATAATAATAAAAAAAAAAAAAAGAAACAAACAATTTCTTTTCAATTTACCATATTTTAGTGCAGAAAAAAAAATTCAAGTGGATGTAAACCCGAAAAAAAAATAATAATTTTGCGGTCACCGATCCGTGATCCGAACGGGTCACCCCATTCGGATCGGCACACCCCGCGATCCGCTGAGCGATCCGGAGCCTCGGCCTAGGAAAGTCCCCAGCTTCGGCCTAGCCCCCGGAGCGGCGGCCATCTTACCACCCAGTGTGCTTGCCAGAGCCCAGTGCACAGCGTGACACGCCTCCCCGCCTCACCGAGCCGACTTCGGTGGGGAGGCATGTCATGCTGTGCACTGGGCTCTGACAAGCACACTGGGTGGAGCAAGATGGGACCACCGATGTCCCGGCAACCAGTGACATCACAGGCGCGGCACCTCCCCTCTTCCCACCTGCTGTTTGAAATTACGATCCTTCCACGCGAGTAGCAGCGGGCGGGAGTCGGGACTCGGGAGTTGCAGAGAGCTGCAGAAGAAGAAGCGCAGAAGCCGGCTACAGCGGAGGCAAGTGTTGCACAACGCTGATGGGGACATTGCTGTGCTGTGCTGCTCTGCTGGGGACACATGCTAATGGGGACATTGCTGTGCTGCTCTGCTGGGGACACATGCTGATGGGACATTGCTGTGCTGCTGGGGACACTGCTGATGGGAAAATTGCTGTTCTGATGGGGACACCGCTGATGAAAACACGGGTGTCCCCATCATCGGTGTCCCCATCAGCACAGCAATGTCCCCATCAGAGGTGTCCCCATCAGCACAGCAATGTCCCCATTAGCATGTGTCCCCAGCAGAGCAGTGCAGCCAATGGGGACACTGCTGATGGGGACATTTATGTTCTGATGGGGACACCACTGATTGGCACACCGCTGATGGGGACAGCAATGTCCCCATCAGCAGCATCCCCATCAGCGTTGTCCCCATTAGCGGTGACCCCATCATTGGTGTCCCCATCAGAGGTGATGGGGACGCTGCTAATGGGGACACCGCTGATGGGGATGCCTCTGATGGGGATATTGCTGTCCCCATCAGTACACCAATGTCCCCATCAGCGGCGTCCCCATCAGCAATGCTGGGGACACCGCTGACAGGGACATTGCTGTGCTGATGGGGACGTTGCAGTGGACACTGCTGATGGGGACATTGCTGTTCTGATGGGGACATTGCTGGGGACACCGCTGATGGGGACATGGGTGTCCCTCCCATCATTGGTGTCATCAGCGGTGGTCCCATCATCAGTGTCCCCATCAGCACAGCAATGTCCCCATCAGAGGCGTCCCCATTAGCGCTGATGGGGACATTGCTGTTCTGATGAGACATTGCTGGGGACGCTGCTAATGGGGGCATTGCTCATGTGAACATTGCTGTGCTGATGGGGACATTGCTGGGGGACACCGCTGATTGGCACAAGGGTGTCCCCATCAGTACAGCAATGTCCCCATCAGCGCTGATGGAACAACCGCTGATGGGGACATTGCTGTGCTGATGGGGCCACCGCTGATGGGGACATTGCTGTGCTGATGGGGACACCGCTGATGAGGACACGGGTGTCCCCATCAGCGGTGTCCCCATTAGCACAGCAGCGGCCCCTACAGCAGCGGCCCAACAGCAGCAGCGGCCCCAACAGCAGCAGCGGCCCCAACAGTGGTGTCCCCATCAGCGATGATGCTGCTGATGGGGACATTTATTTCTGATAGGGACATTGCTGTGGACACTGCTGATGGGGACATTGCTGTTCTGATGGGGATATTGCTGTGGACACTGGTGATGCACACGGCTGTGCTGATGCGGACACGGCTGTGCTGATGCGGACACGGCTGTGCTGATGCGGACACGGCTGTGCTGATGCGGACACGGCTGTGCTGATGCGGACACGGCTGTGCTGATGCGGACACGGCTGTGCTGATGCGGACAGACTTTTTTTTCATAGCAAGTCAGGAAAATGCAGCAAGTGAAAGATGGTTTATCTGTGCTTGAGCAACATAACAAGTAAAGAGGAGGGTTTTTATAACCAGGCAGAATACAATATAGCTACAAATCCTTGATATTACTTACACTGGGATATTTTCATAGGCATCTTCAAAGTTTTCCTGCAAAAAATAAAATAAGTAAATTATTAACAAATACATTTAAACGCAACATTTATTGATTATATTAAGTTGTCTCTCAAACCTGTTTTTAACATTGCTTATGAATTACTCTACACTTTTCGTATGTGTTTGCCCATGTAGTATGCACTACTTTGAAAATCTAAAGTGGAAAAACCCCATCCTTGTCTATAAAAAGACTAAGGAAAACTTAGTGGGGGATTTTTTAACTGTATGTTCTAAAATAGATGCGTAGGCAAGATGAAAAATGTATAGAACCAGAGGACTGCTACAGTTGTGAGATGAAAGCAAACTTCTTCACTTAAAACGTTGGCCGTCTCTACACCACAAACCAATATGTAAAATGACTGCTCACTCAGAATAGAATCAGTTACATTGGAACAGTTTTTTTTTAAATATTCATTTTGATGACACAATTCAGTTTTAACTGCAGCCTACAATTAAAAACATTTGCTTCTAAAAATGACTAATGCAACCTTTACTTATATTGAAAATTAGTTTAAACCGTTCATGAGCATTTAACATATTCAGAGAGGTTTGTATCAATTAGCTGCCATCCTGAAAGCAGACACAATTTATGCCCCTTCCATATGGGGAGCTCTGTTGGAGTCTGCCTACTCAGCGGTGTATATGTCTGTTGATCCCCGATGAGCAGGCAGATGGCTGGTCAGTGTCCGCTTATGCAAAGCGGACACAGCCGGCTTTCCTCTATGGGCGATCAGATGTAAACGGATTGCCTGACCGTTTACACCTGACTGCCACTTGATCCAATCTGCCGTTTTTTAGCAGACAGGATCGGATGTCAACAGGTGATCAATGGACATGTTAATTGACAACTGCCTCTCCGTAGATCCATAGATCTCCGTAGATCCAATTAGATGTGATTTAATGCACCATAAAACGCAGTATGAATTCAAATGCAAAAATGAATGTATTTCAATGAGCCTAGTTTACACCACTGCAGTGATTTTATGCAAGTTTTAAAAAAGCATAGCATGCTGCATTTTTCCGCATTGGAACACAAGGCGTGTAAACGCAACTTGGTAAAAAAATAAAAATAAACTGAAATAAACAAATTTCCAAAAATTCACCACAAATGCACTGCAAGCACATTAAAAAACACACTGCAAAATATGCAGCCATTGTGTCCCAATAAGCATAAACAGGATCGCCTGCACATCTATGCATGGAACACTTGTACATCCCATATGGGCAAACATTTCTCTCGCATGGGTTTACACCCGTGTGAACGAGGCCTTAAAGTGAACCTGTGAGGGAAAAAAAAAGGGGGGGGGGTGATCTAACTCATAAATTCTTGACCTGATAAACAAAAGTAATCCTTTTAATAAGGAAAGGAAAGCAAAGGTTGAGAAGTCATATATTTTATGTTACCTACAAGTTCCAGCCAAATATAATGTTTATTAAAATCAGCAGCTACAAAAAGTGTAGCTGCTGGCTTTTAATAAACATTCACTTACCTTCTCCACGTTCCAGCGACGCGCCGGCCGGGGGCTCCGCTCCTCTCCCCCCCTCCCCGGCCGGCGTCTTCATTCTAACTGTGGGCACCCAGCCGTGACAGCCTTCGGCTTCACGGCCGGGCACCCACTGCGCATGCGCGCGAGGCGCGGCCCGCCGCTGATTGGACAGGCGATCGCATGGGACCTGTCATGTGTCCCATGCGATCGCCTACAGGGAGGGGCTGCTGTAGGCGATTAAGCTTAATCGCCTAACCAGCCCCTCGGCGGAAGCAGGAAGTGGGACAGGAAGTCCCACTCCTCCTGAAGCCCCCACTCCCCCCTCAAAAAAATTACATGCCAAATGTGGCATGTATAGGGGTGAGGAGTGGATTAAGCGGAAGTTCCATTTTTGGGTGGAATTCCGCTTTAAAGTTGAAGTGCAAATGCTGACTTTTCCTAAATGTTATTTTGGTATAGGCACCTACACCCCCCACAAACCAATGCCAGGCCTACAAATTGATAACTTGAACCTAGAGCACTGCATCATGGACAAGCCAATGTTGGATACCATGTTTTCTTATACGATTATGTGGATGCAAAAATTAGATGGAGCAGGGCTGTGCTCCAGGGTAACAAAAAAGACAAATCTGAAATTTTGCATAATCACTTGCATTGTGAAGGTGGCGCTTTAGGCTTTTTTTCACACCTAAAAGCCTCTCTGTGTGTAGGTTTGCTGAAAGAGGATTACAAAACTCAATGACTCAGCCCATTCTCAATGGCGGACGGTCTAAAGTTTTAGTCAGACAAATTGTGCCCCAAAGCAAGCAACTCTGCTGTCTTTTGCTGGGCTATCAGGAAGTGGTTTTGAGGCGGCTCACCGTGGACTGGTCAGGTATGAGGAGGGGGGTTTCATTTTGAGTAGTTTATGAGTAGAACAGTTCAGGGGTCAGTAGTAAGTAATGCACAGTTCAGGGGTCCATAGTAAAACAGAGGGCACGGGTCAGTATTAAGGTTCAGAAGTCAGTTGTAATGAAGAGGACTTAGATAAGTGATAAATAAGGGAGAGGGCAGAGATTACTGGCCCAAGCACAGTCACAGGCAGCCCGAGGGTGCAGCGCCCTGTCACTCCTGCACCCCTTTTTGCTGCAGGTTCACTAGCCCTTACACTCGCATACTGGCAGCCACTGGATTCAGCTCCCTGTCTATCCTGCACCCCTTCTCCTAGGCCCCTTTCACACGGGTGCTCTCCACTGATCTCAGCTGAGCAGGTGGATGACAGGTTAGTGTCTGCTCTGCTATGCAGAGTAGACATGGACACAGTCCCGCTCTCCTCTATGAGGCAATCAGATGGAAACGGACCACCTGTTCTTTTCTATCCGATCCGATGGACCGATGGGGAATAGGACCACCATCTTTCTGTTTTTGGTAGAAAGGACAAGTGCAAACTAAAAGTGCACTTGGAAGTGCAGTTGCTGTAGGTACAAGGAAAATAAAAAACTGCATTTTAGCTTGCACATGATTGGATAATAAAATCTGCAGAGCTTCCCGTCAATTCAGATCTACCCCTCAGATTTACAGCGACTGCACTTCCAAGTGCACTTTTAGTGCCATTTTAAGTGCACTTTGCACTTGTAGTGCAAAGTGGATTTGCCTTTCATAAATAAACCCCAGGGAGTCAAAGCATGCTCCTCACTCTCCTCCAGGCAGCGAACATGAAAAAAGCAAACCTTCAGTCAGATTGCACCACAGTGCTTCTGGGCTGGGGATGCCATGATTAAAATGGGTACACCATATTTAAAGCGAGGACCAATACTGGGATGTTTTACATGTGGGGTCAATTTCCTCAAATCAGGGGCTGTCCCTGTAAACTGGTTGCCCTAACTTAAGATGGCCATACAACTACTTAACCTTCTCCTCTGAGATACAGACTTGTATTAATTTTTTAGTTAGGCCATTTTCACAATGAGGCGTTTTTCATCATGCGGTACAGCGCTAAAAAATAGCGCTGCTATACCGCATGAAAAAAAGCTGCCCTGTAGTGTTCAATGTGAAAGTCCGAAGGCTTTTACACTGAAGCGGTGCGCTAGCAGGACTGCTCCAAAAGTCCTGCTACCTGCATCTTTACTGCGGTATAGGAGCGGTGTGTTCACCGCTCCTATACCGCGCCTTCCCATTGAAATCAATGGAAAACCGCGGTAATACCGCCCGCAATGTGCCTCTACAGAGGCGCATTGCAGGCGGTATTAACCCTTTTTCGGCCGCTAGCGGGGGTTAAAAACCACACCGCTAGCGGCCGAATACCGAGGTAAATACGACGGTATAGCAGCGCTAAAAATCGCGCTGCTATACCACCACCGCGGCTCTATCCCCAATGTGAAAGTAGCCTTAGACAAAAGCAGTCAGTGTGGTGGCTTGTAGGTGTCACGGTTTACAGTTGTTCTATTAATTGGTAGTGAGACAGTCAACAGTACATGCTTCAAACATGCTTAGGACAAACATGAATCTACACTCAGACAATGTTAACAAAAAAAAACGGGCACACTCGATGGACCGTTCAGTCTTTTTCTGCCTTCACTTTTCTATATGTATAATGCTTTCTGTACTTTGACAAGCTAGTTGCTGATTCTATTTTATTGGTGCATGAACGTATTATTAAAACGTTTCTAGAACTACTCTGTGCTATCTGGTTGTGTCTTGTAGTTTAGGAGGCAGATACCTTTGTCATCAATCTCTGTAGCAGCCTGCACCTTTTCCTCCAACGCCCTGGTGTGCCCGCCGGGCCCTTTAGTGCTTGGATTTATATGCTTCAGAATGTTGCTGCTAGTCAGGAGGACATGCCTACTGCCAAAAAGCAGACTTCACTCATTTACGGTTCAGAAAGAGGTCAATAAATTTTCTATAATCTATGCTACAGCTCTCACTGCATTAAAGTGGAGGTACGCCTAAAAATAAATTTTTACATTGCATTTATGACATTAACCACTTAAGGACCTACTACTGCACATAAACGTCGGCAGAATGGCACGGCTGGGCACATCAACGTATATATACATTGGTTTTAGTACCCAGCCGTGGGTCACGGGGCGCGGCGCCCCCTTGACCCGGTCCGAAGCTCCGGGACCGCGGGACTCGCGATCCGTCCCTGGAGCTGAAGAACGGGGAGAGCCCTGTGTAAACACAGCTTCCCCGTGCTTCTCTGTGGCCGCAGCATCGATCGCGTCATCCCTGTTATAGGGGGACGCGGTCGATGACGTCACACCTACAGCCACTCCCCCTACAGTTGTAAACACACACACAGGGAACACTCAAAGTCACAGCGCCCCCTGTGGTTAACTCCCAAACTGCAACTGTCATTTCCACAGTAAACAATGCAATTTAAATGCATTTTTTGCTGTGAAAATTACAATTGTCCCAAAAATGTGTCAAAATTGTCCGAAGTGTCCGCCATAATGTCGCAGTCACAAAAAAATAAAAATCGATGATCTCTGCTATTAGTAGTAAAAAAAAAAATATTAATAAAAATGCAATAAAACTATCCCTTATTTTGTAAACGCTATACATTTTGCAAAAACCAAACAATAAACGCGTATTGCGATTTTTTTACCAAAAATAGGTAGAAGAATACGTATCGGCCTAAACGGAGGAAAAAATATGTTTTTTTATATATTTTTGGGGGATATTTATTATAGCAAAAAGTAAAAAATATTGCTATTTTTTTAAATTGTCGCTCTATTTTTGTTTATAGCGCAAAAAATAAAAACCGCAGAGGTGATCAAATACCACCAAAAGAAATCTCTATTTGTGGGGAAAAAAGGACACCAATTTTGTTTGGGAGCCATGTCGCACGACTGCGCAATTGTCAGTTAAAATGACGCAGTGCCGAATCGCAAAAAGGGGCAAGGTCCTTTACCTGCATTTTGGTCCGGGTCTTAAGTGGTTAAAGATTATTAGAATCGGCTGTTTTTTTTT
>JAJQKJ010001556.1:0-78888 GCA_029574335.1 Rana kukunoris
GGCCGGTTTTTGAAGTCTCCCGCACACATGCGCGGGAGTGACGACATCGCCGCTCCAGCCAATCACAGCCCTGGAGCGGCGATACCCAGAAGACATCTCGCTCTGCGTGGACCAGGTATTTCATAATGAGCTAGTATGTGGTGCAGTGCATACTAGCTCATTATGCCTTTTGCCTTGCAGGGGTAAATTGTATATGCAGGTATACAATCGCTTTAACCCCTTAAAGTACGGCTACAGGGCGGTTCCCTAACTCTGGGAGGACATTAGCGGCCTTCCAGAATCCGATGCGTCCCGAGGACCCAGCGCATCACGGAAAATCCCCGACAGCGGCCGTTCAGCACCCGATCGATCCGTCCAATAACAAACCGCTTCCTGTGAAGTGTAATCCTGTGCCCATCGATCATCGCACAGCCCCGATCGGAGGAGGTGATCGCAGTACCACACACCGGTGGGCTCTTCACACGGACGATCGTTCCGGAGGACTCCACTGTGCTCAGCAGGGGATCGATCTTCCGATCTCCATTGACAGGTCTGTCTCCGCCCACTGTGCAGAGTCCAATCAGATCCCCGATCTCCATTCCCATTGGATTTCACCGACAGAATCGGATCGCATGGCGGCGAGTGTCAGCGAACATTTCCCCGCGATTATCCCCCCTCCCCCCCCCCACCGATCCATAGAGGTGACTGGAGGATCCGATCCACCGGAAGATCTAATAGGCCGGATCAGAAGTCTGTGTGAGGAGGGGGGTGTGTGTATAGATAAGGGGGGGGAATAGAGATATGTATATATATATGTGGGGGAGGGGTGTGTATATATATATATATATATATATACTAGGGTTGTCCCGATACCGAGTATGTGCGGGGAGTACTTGTACTCGGGGGGGGGGGGGGGGGGGGGGGAATGAACATGTTCTGTGAAAATTCTTTGAGTTTTTTTCTCCTGCGTGACAAACAAATAAAACATTTTTATTCTTTTATAATGTTTTGAGTTCTTCATAATTCTAAAGAAAATATCCTCAGTCTGTATTGTGCTTGTCACATGACATTTAAAAAAAAAGTATCGGTATTCGGTATGGGCGAGTACATGGGGAGAAGTATCGGTATTCGGTATCGACGAGTACATGGGAAAAGTATCGGTATTCGGTATGGGCGAGTACATGGGGAAAAGTATCGGTATTCGGTATGGGCGAGTACATGGGGGAAAGTATCGGTATTCGGTATGGGCGAGTACATGGGGAAAAGTATCGGTATTCGGTATGGGCGAGTACATGGGGGAAAGTATCGGTATTCGGTATGGGCGAGTACATGGGGAAAGTATCAAGGGGGCGAGTATCGGTCATGGGCGGATACATGGGGGAAGTATCGGTATTCGGTGTATGGGCGAGTACATGGGGGAAAGTATCGGTATTCGGTATGGGCGAGTACATGGGGAAAAGTATCGGTATTCGGTATGGGCGAGTACATGGGGAAAAGTATCGGTATTCGGTATCGGCGAGTACATGGGAAAAAGTATCGGTATTCGGTATCGGCGAGTACATGGGAAAAAGTATCGGTATTCGGTATGGGCGAGTACATGGGAACAAGTATCGGTATTCGGTATGGGCGAGTACATGGGAACAAGTATCGGTATTCGGTATGGGCGAGTACATGGGAAAAAGTATCGGTATTCGGTATGGGCGAGTACATGGGGAAAAGTATCGGTATTCGGTATGGGCGAGTACATGGGGAAAAGTATCGGTATTCGGTATGGGCGAGTACATGGGGAAAAGTATCGGTATTTGGTATGGGCGAGTACATGGGGAAAAGTATCGGTATTTGGTATGGGCGAGTACATGGGGAAAAGTATCGGTATTCGGTATGGGCGAGTACATGGGGAAAAGTATCGGTATTCGGTATCGACGAGTACATGGGGAAAAGTATCGGTATTCGGTATCGACGAGTACATGGGGAAAAGTATCGGTATTCGGTATCGACGAGTACATGGGGAAAAGTATCGGTATTCGGTATCGGCGAGTACATGGGAAAAAGTATCGGTATTCGGTATGGGCGAGTACATGGGGAAAAGTATCGGTATTCGGTAGTCACTTCTATACCGCGCCTGCGCACCGACTAGAGCGGTATAGAAGTGAAACTTTGCGACTGCGCAATACGGGGGGCGGGGCGACCTTAGGATAGAAACGCCCCATGGGAGAAGAACGCGGATTATTAGAAGGTCTGTACAGGGGGCGGGAAGACGTTGCTCTGATATATATGGGGGAGGGGTGTGATATAAATGTTATTGGGGGACCTCCCGCATGTTGTGACTGACAGACAGTCCCTATCAGTGGTCATGCCATCAGACACGTTTCTTTGGTTGGATATAATAATATATATAGTAATGATTACACAGCGTTGTTACCCCCCCTCCCCCTCCCCTCCCCCTCTATCATATCTTACAATACGCTGTCATTTTACTGTGGAAATTTTAAGATATGAACAACTAGCAGCACATTGGCTACTTACAATAAATATATGACCCATCGGCGGTGTACCCCAAGGGTCAGTGTCATCGGCGGTGTACCCCAAGGGTCAGTGTCATCGGCGGTGTACCCCAAGGGTCAGTGTCATCGGCGGTGTACCCCAAGGGTCAGTGTCATCGGCGGTGTACCCCAAGGGTCAGTGTCATCGGCGGTGTACCCCAAGGGTCAGTGTCATCGGCGGTGTAACCCAAGGGTCAGTGTCATCGGCGGTGTACCCCAAGGGTCAGTGTCATCGGCGGTGTACCCCAAGGGTCAGTGTCATCGGCGGTGTACCCCAAGGGTCAGTGTCATCGGCGGTGTACCCCAAGGGTCAGTGTCATCGGCGGTGTACCCCAAGGGTCAGTGTCATCGGCGGTGTACCCCAAGGGTCAGTGTCATCGGCGGTGAACCCCAAGGGTCAGTGTCATCGGCGGTGTCCCCAAGGGTCAGTGTCATCGGCGGTGTGTACCCCAAGGGTCAGTGTCATCGGCGGTGTACCCCAAGGGTCAGTGTCATCGGCGGTGTACCCCAAGGGTCAGTGTCATCGGCGGTGTACCCCAAGGGTCAGTGTCATCGGCGGTGTACCCCAAGGGTCAGTGTCATCGGCGGTGTACCCCAAGGGTCAGTGTCATCGGCGGTGAACCCCAAGGGTCAGTGTCATCGGCGGTGTACCCCAAGGGTCAGTGTCATCGGCGGTGTACCCCAAGGGTCAGTGTCATCGGCGGTGTACCCCAAGGGTCAGTGTCATCGGCGGTGTGTACCCCAAGGGTCAGTGTCATCGGCGGTGTACCCCAAGGGTCAGTGTCATCGGCGGTGTACCCCAAGGGTCAGTGTCATCGGCGGTGTACCCCAAGGGTCAGTGTCATCGGCGGTGAACCCCAAGGGTCAGTGTCATCGGCGGTGTACCCCAAGGGTCAGTGTCATCGGCGGTGTACCCCAAGGGTCAGTGTCATCGGCGGTGTACCCCAAGGGTCAGTGTCATCGGCGGTGTACCCCAAGGGTCAGTGTCATCGGCGGTGTACCCCAAGGGTCAGTGTCATCGGCGGTGTACCCCAAGGGTCAGTGTCATCGGCGGTGTACCCCAAGGGTCAGTGTCATCGGCGGTTGTACCCCAAGGGTCAGTGTCATCGGCGGTGTACCCCAAGGGTCAGTGTCATCGGCGGTGTACCCCAAGGGTCAGTGTCATCGGCGGTGTACCCCAAGGGTCAGTGTCATCGGTCGGTGTACCCCAAGGTCAGTGTCATCGGCGGTGTACCCCAAGGGTCAGTGTCATCGGCGGTGTACCCCAAGGGTCAGTGTCATCGGCGGTGTACCCCAAGGGTCAGTGTCATCGGCGGTGTACCCCAAGGGTCAGTGTCATCGGCGGTGTACCCCAAGGGTCAGTGTCATCGGCGGTGTACCCCAAGGGTCAGTGTCATCGGCGGTGTACCCCAAGGGTCAGTGTCATCGGCGGTGTACCCCAAGGGTCAGTGTCATCGGCTTCACCAATGTCTCTTGTGTCTAGGGTCATCCTATGTCCGATAGGGGTGGGGCATAGGATGACTGAGAAATGACATCTCGGATTTCATGAGATGGGACAGTAATGATAATTCATGTATTGCAGAATATATAGAAAGTTGTTGGTCCTGAACCCAACAGGTCAATAGGAGAGTATCATTCAACGTGGAACACAGACTGTTAAGGGGGTAATTAAGTCTGCTACTGTCATGTAAAGTAGCCTTAGTCAGTCTTCTAAAGACCTTTTCATTGTGTGATGCTAATTAACACTGTATTGTGTGAATTTCTATTGATGATAAATGTGTATTGTATAGCAGGTGAGAAAAGCTGAAGTCTTGATGTCTGACTTGTCAGCTGTAGATAATTAGCTCATGTGGATTATATCGGTGCCAGAAAGTCTGAGTAAAGATGTGTATTGGGCTCCTTGTGTCATGTTGTGGGTGGAGTTTTGTTATTGTATATAAGAAGCCTGAGTTTACCATTAAAGTTTGTATCCGTTTGGAACCAGAGAACAGAGCTGTGTGTCTCGTTTCTGGGGAATCCTATGGGCCGTGTTCCTCTGCCTGGATTGTGGAGTGTCGGAAGCTGCCGTGGGTTGGTGGAATGGAATATTGTAAACGGACTTAACCCCCTGACTGTTACAAGCTCCATATAGTGAACTTGGTGTTGAGTTATTAACTTTACGGTCCACACCGAGGACAAGAGGAAAAGATTTCTCCTCCAAATACGGAAAGGTTTCTTCAGTTAGGCCGCGTACACACGATCAGTCCAAACCGATCATGTGTGGGCCCCATCGGTCAGTTATTCTTTGGTCAAAAAAGAGGGAACTTGCTATAAAATTTGCCCGATGGACGCCTGACTGATGGGTCAAAACCGATTGTTAGTATGCAAAATCATCAGTTAAAGGGCCGCGCATGCTCAGAATCAAGTCGACGCATGCTTGGAAGCATTGAACCGCGTTCTAACACGATCGTTTTTTTTAACTGATGGTGTGTAGGCACATCAGACCATCAGTCAGCTTCGTCGGTTCACCAATGAAAACGGTCCTTGGATGGACTGATGGTGTGTACGCGGAATAAGAGCTGTGAAAATGTGGACCGGACTCCCTCCAGAGGTGGATCGGCTCAGTAGATTGCGATAAGACCTGGATACTCTCCTAAGTAATATAACCGAGTACTGAGATTTGTAAGTTCATCCAAGGAAAATCTGATGGCCTCTCGGGGGATCAGGAAGGAATTTTTTCCCCTGCTACAGAAAATTGGATCTCATGCTCTGTTGGGGTCTTTTGCCTTCCTCTGGAACAACTGTGGGGGTAACGAGTTGGGGGATGGGATTGTATGATATTATTTTATTCATTTTTTTATGGTTGAACTTGATGGACTTGGGTCTTTTTTCAACCTGACTATGAAAGTAAATATTAACCCATTCATCGAAATTGATGTTCTCATAATTATATAGAGAAAACATCTTATATTAAATCTAAGAATTTACATATCTGTATAAAATCATTGCCGAAACAGGAAAATACGTACGGTAAACCAAAGAGCCAGAGAAGAATGGACATTCACAATATGTCTGCAATTCACAATATCTCCCAGGATAGGCCATATTACAATAGTGACTCATTCTAGTGTGGCTGCTCTGCATCTAATGGTTTCTTGTGCTAATTGACCCTGTAATTGTGTGAAGGTGTATTGATGGTAATGTGTATTGTAAGTTATCAGACAGCCTAAAGGTCATGTGTACGAGTCATCAGCTGTAGTTCATTAGGTCAGATCCCGGAGTCAGTGTGTCTGCTAAGAGATGTATTGAGGAGAATTGTATAAGGGGGGCTGGTTATGTAACCATTGTGTGATGTTGTGGGTGGAGTTGCGTCATTGTTCATGTGAATACTGCAGTATTGTTTGGTGTATATAAGAACTTGCTTTCTCAATAAAGATTGTCAAACCTGCTGGAAACCTACAAACAGAGCCGAGTCTCGTTATTAGGAAGAATTATTCTTATGGGTCTTGTTCGGCTGACTGTGGAGTGTCGGTAGCTGCCTTGTGTTCGGAAAGGGAATATCCTAAACGGCGTCAACCCCTTTCCCATTTGGGGTGCCGTTATACATAGTTACATGTTTAGTCGGGTTGAAAAAAGATGCAAGTCCATCCAGTTCGACCGTAAAAAAAATAACAAAATAAAATATCATACAATCCCGTACACCCAATTCTATACCCACAGTTGATCCAGAGGAAGGCAAAAAACCCCAGCAGAGCATTGTACCGGAACCCCAAATGAGACAGGGGTTCAAGGCGTTTCCCGCACACAAGGCAGCTATCGACACTCCACAATCCGGCAAACATGACCCATACGAATTCCCCAGACAAACGAGACACACAGCTCTGTTCTCTGGTTCCAAACGGATAGATAGACTTTATTGAGAAGGCAGGCTCTTTCATGCAATCAGCAACAAAATATGAACAATGACTGAACTCCACCCACAGCATGACACAATGAGCCCGCCTCAATACACATTCCTTGAAGAAAAAAGACCAACTCATATATGGCGGCATGTTGTTGCCATCATCCCGTAGTAATTGAAATAATCGAAAAAACCTCAGAAATTGGGATTTTGTGGGCAACAAATACAAAAATTCAAAAAATATATAGAAAAATTGAACAATTTATTACAAAAATATATATATTGAAAATACATTAACAGATTTATCAAAAAATTTACATGTTTATACAAAGATATAGACAATGCAATACTCTCCGTCATGCAAAACCATCACCAAGATTGGTGATTGATTATTTCAATACACATTCCTTTAGAGTCTGCTAACTCACAACACATATTATCATCAATAGAACTTTCACACAATACAGTGTTAATTAGCATCACACAATGAAATATCTTAGGAGCCAGACTGAATTAACACCTTAACAGTCTGTGTCCCCACATTGAATGAATCACTCTTCTATTGACCAGTTGGGTTCAGAATTAACAACCTGTAATATTTCAAGATATCCTGCAATACATTGTGAATTATCATTACTGTCCCATCTCATGTAATCCGAGATATCATTTCTCAGTCATCCTATGCCCCGCCCCCATCGGACATAGGATGACCCTAGACCCAAGAGTCATTGGTGAAGCTGGCACAGGAGTACCCCCCATCCCTCAAGAGCTTCTGGGTCCCATGGGCCATAGCGTTACACACACATTATCATCAATAGACCTTCACACAATACAGGGTCCATTAGCACAAGCCACAATGAAAGATCCCTAGAAGCCATCCTAGATTCATTTCCATCACAGCAGACAGACAGGTGGCTGAGTTGATGACATTCCTAACAGTCGGTGTCCCCTCAGTATGATGGAGTCACTCTACAATTAACCCTTTGAGTTCAGAATCAACAAACAGCAACCAGTTCTCCTCAGATCTCCTGGAATATATTGTGGGTAATAATTACATAATAGTCCCATCTCAGGGGGTCCAAGATATATTCTGACTGTCCATTATTTTGTGGCTCGTGTTTTCTAAGAACTTCTGGGTCCCACCGGCCCTCCCGTTACAAACATGATCCAATGTGCTACAGCAGGGGAAAAATTCCTTCCTGATCCCCCGAGAGGCAATCGGATTTTCCCCGGATGAACTTTGCCTACAAATGGTCAGGGACTCACCTTCCCCAGGGACTCACCTTCCCCAGGGACTCACCTTCCCCAGGGACTCACCTTCCGATCCCATCCAGCCACCATTCAGGGGAAACAGCAACGTTCCTCTACAATTGCGCTCCGTCGCACGTCCAGAGCTCGTGCACGCGCGCCAACGGCGCATGCTCCACGGGCGCGCGTGCACGTTAATCTGGTTTTGGCGCCAGATTTGCTTTAAAAACTCACTGGTTTGTGTGGTAGGGGGCGCTCTACATAAATAATCTATAAAGTGCTAGTGCAAAGTGCAAGTGGGTGTGGCATATATGGTAATTCTAAGCAGGAAAAAAACAAATATCCATAAATTGGTTGTCAGACCAGAGCATAAAAAGTGATAATAATGCGATTTCACAAAGACTCGTGCAACCAAATCTATTAGATATAAAAGAGTCCAAAAAAAGATAATGAGATCCTGACTGTGGTGATACAGCATAAAGGACACACATAGAATTATAAAAAGTTCTTAATGTCACAGATCCAAACAGCTGAGATGCCTCTGTGTGTTCCTCCACCATACACAACGATCGGCACCTCATGAGTGGTCAAAGGCTCACCAGAAGTGCTGGACCCCCTTCCTACAATAGAAGGTCAGATGCTCTCATGCAGGATAATCCCCTCATGTATATATTGTGTCTCAGATGGTAGACAAAAAAAATCCAGGGTTGTCCCCATACCACTTTTATAGGACCGAGTACAAATACCGATACTTTTCCCCATGTACTCGCCGATACCGAATACCGATACTTTTCCCCATGTACTCGCCGATACCGAATACCGATACTTTTCCCCATGTACTCGCCGATACCGAATACCGATACTTTTCCCCATGTACTCGCCGATACCGAATACCGATACTTTTCCCCCATGTACTCGCCGATACCGAATACCGATACTTTTCCCCATGTACTCGTCGATACCGAATACCGATACTTTTCCCCATGTACTCGCCGATACCGAATACCGATACTTTTCTCATGTTCTCGCCGATACCGAATACCGATACTTTTCCCCATGTACTCGCCGATACCGAATACCGATACTTTTCCCCATGTACTCGCCGATACCGAATACCGATACTTTGTCCCATGTACTCGCCGATACCAAATACCCATACTTTTTTAAATGTGTCCCCAAATGCAACCATGTCCCCCCACATATATTGCAGCCATGTCCCCCCACATATATTGCAGCCATGTCCCCCCACATATTGCAGCCATGTCCCCCCACATATTGCAGCCATGTCCCCCACATATATTGCAGTCATGTCCCCCCACATATATTGCAGTCATGTCCCCCCACATATATTGCAGTCATGTCCCCCCACATATATTGCAGTCATGTCCCCCACATATATTGCAGTCATGTCCCCCCACATATATTGCAGCCATGTCCCCCCACATATATTGCAGCCATGTCCCCCCCACATATTGCAGCCATGTCCCCCACATATATTGCAGTCATGTCCCCCCACATATATTGCAGCCATGTCCCCCCACATATATTGCAGCCATGTCCCCCACATATATTGCAGTCATGTCCCCCCACATATATTGCAGCCATGTCCCCCCACATATATTGCAGCCATGTCCCCACACATATATTGCAGCCATGTCCCCCCCACATATATTGCAGTCATGTCCCCCCACATATATTGCAGTCATGTCCCCCACATATATTGCAGCCATGTCCCCCCACATATATTGCAGTCATGTCCCCCCACATATATTGCAGTCATGTCCCCCCACATATATTGCAGCCATGTTCCCCCACATATATTGCAGCCATGTTCCCCCACATATATTGCAGCCATGTCCCCCCACATATTGCAGCCATGTCCCCCACATATATTGCAGTCATGTCCCCCCCACATATATTGCAGTCATGTCCCCCACATATATTGCAGTCATGTCCCCCCACATATATTGCAGCCATGTCCCCCACATATATTGCAGTCATGTCCCCCCACATATATTGCAGTCATGTCCCCCCACATATTGCAGCCATGTCCCCCCACATATTGCAGCCATGTTCCCCCACATATATTGCAGTCATGTCCCCCACATATATTGCAGTCATGTCCCCCACATATATTGCAGTCATGTCCCCCCACATATATTGCAGTCATGTCCCCCCACATATATTGCAGTCATGTCCCCCCACATATATTGCAGCCATGTCCCCCCACATATATTGCAGCTATGTCCCCCCATATATTGCAGTCATGTCCCCCCACATATATTGCAGCCATGTCCCCCCACATATATTGCAGTCATGTCCCCCCACATATATTGCAGTCATGTCCCCCCCACATATATTGCAGTCATGTCCCCCCACATATATTGCAGCCATGTCCCCCCACATATATTGCAGCCATGTCCCCCCACATATATTGCAGTCATGTCCCCCCCACATATATTGCCGTCATGTCCCCCACATATTGCAGCCATGTCCCCCCACATATATTGCAGTCATGTCCCCCCACATATATTGCAGTCATGTCCCCCCACATATATTGCAGTCATGTCCCCCCACATATATTGCAGCCATGTCCCCCACATATTGCAGCCATGTCCCCCACATATTGCAGCCATGTCCCCCCACATATATTGCAGTCATGTCCCCCCACATATATTGCAGTCATGTCCCCCCACATATATTGCAGTCATGTCCCCCCACATATATTGCAGCCATGTCCCCCCACATATATTGCAGCCATGTCCCCCCACATATATTGCAGCCATGTCCCCCACATATATTGCAGCCATGTCCCCCCACATATATTGCAGTCATGTCCCCCCACATATATTGCAGTCATGTCCCCCACATATATATTGCAGTCATGTCCCCCCACATATATTGCAGCCATGTCCCCCCACATATATTGCAGCCATGTCCCCCCACATATATTGCAGTCATGTCCCCCCACATATATTGCAGCCATGTCCCCCCACATATATTGCAGCCATGTCCCCCCACATATATTGCAGCCATGTCCCCCCACATATATTGCAGTCATGTCCCCCACATATATTGCAGCCATGTCCCCCCACATATATTGCAGCCATGTCCCCCACATATATTGCAGCCATGTCCCCCATACCTGTAGTAGATGCCGATCCGTCCAATCCCGAGAAGGGGAGTGTCTATACATGGCGAGGCGGGCATTACAAGTATACAAACGAAAGCTTGTAATGCACGCTGTATTGCACGTGGATTAACGCGGCGGGGGGGGGGGGTATTCTATTTGGGTATCGGGGGTACAAGTACTCCCGCAAATACTCGGTATCGGGACAACCCTAAAAAAAAAACCTTGGTTTTCCAGAATTTCAAAGAAGGGACATGCAACAACAAAACAAAGCCTCCATAAAAGGATAACAACATGGGCCAAGTGGCCGCTCACATTAGAAAGTGCCCAACCCGGTGTCCTGGTCACACGGTTTTTGAACCATCCGACGCTCTGGCAGCAGGATTTCCACTGACGGTGAAATGCACGTGAGGTACGCCGACACGAAGGTGGAGGAACCCGTGCGACTGACAGGCCTGCAGACCCAGTGTCGGGTGCTTTCTAATGTGAGCGGCCACTTGGCCCATGTTGTTGTTATCCTTTTATGGAGGCTTTGTTTTGTTGTTACATGTCCCTTCTTTGAAATTCCGGAGAACCAAGGGGGGTATATTGTCTACCATCTGAGACACAATATATGCATGAGGGGATTATCCTGTATGAGAGCATCTGACCTTCTATTGTAGGAAGGGGGTCCAGCACTTCTGGTGAGCCTTTGACCACTCATGAGGTGCCGATCGTTGTGTATGGTGGAGGAACACACAGAGGCATCTCAGCTGTTTGGATCTGTGACATTAAGAACTTTTTATAATTCTATGTGTCCTTTATGCTGTATCACCACGGTCAAGATTTCATTATCTTTTTTTGTACTCCTTTATATCTAATAGATTTGGGGGGGTTGGGTACTGTGGCCCCCCCCACCCCAAAGTACCCTGTCCCCATGTTGATAAGGACAGGGCCTCTTCCCGACAACCCTGCCCATTCACCTGGAGGCAAAGTGTTAATAACAAAAACACACAACACAGGGTTTTATAATATTTTACTAGTCAGCTTCGGGGCCCCCCCACTATTCTTTATGTCTTTTACGAGGGGGGGTCTTCTCTGCTCTCCGGGGGTCTTCTCTGCTCTCCGGGGGTCTTCTCCCATCTTCTCCACTTCACTGCTGTTGTCTCGGCGCTCCCCGGTTCTTCTCCCGCTCGCTCTCCGGTGCCTCCTTCTTCAGGGCTGCCCGCCGCTATCTTTGTGTTCGCTCAATTACTATCGGCGGCCAGCCCTCTCTTCTAGGACGCTCTTCTCCTAGGACGCTCTTCTCCTAGGACGCTCTTCTCCTAGGACGCTCTTCTCCTAGGACGCTCTTCTCCTAGGACGCTCTTCTCCTAGGACGCTCTTCTCCTAGGACGCTCTTCTTCCTATGTTGACGTGACGCTTCCTCCCACTGTACTGCCGAGTGAGCGGCTCGCACCAATTTATATGACGTCACAGTCCCATCATGCTCCGGTATGGGGACTGTGACGTCATAGGAGGCCTACATAAATTGGTGCGAGCCGCCCACCCGGCAGTACAGCGGGAGGAAGCGTCACGTCAACATAGGAAGAAGGAAGAAGGCAGAAGAGCGTCCTAGGAGAAGAGCGTCCTAGGAGAAGAGCGTCCTAGGAGAAGAGCGTCCTAGGAGAAGAGCGTCCTAGGAGAAGAGCGTCCTAGGAGAAGAGCGTCCTAGAAGAGAGGGCTGGCCGCCGATAGTAATTGAGCGAACACGAAGATAGTGGCGGCCAGCCCTGAAGAAGAAGGCACCGGAGAGCGAGTGGGAGAAGAACCGGGGAGCGCCGAGACAACAACGGTGAAGTGGAGAAAATGGAAGAAGACCCCCAGAGAGTGGAAAAAGACCCCCAGAGAGTGGAAAAACACCCCCAGAGGGTGGAAAAAGACCCCCAGAGAGTGGAAAAAGACCCCCAGAGAGTGGAAAAAGACCCCCAGAGAGTGGAAAAGACCCCCAGAGAGTGGAAAAAGACCCCCGGAGAGCGGAAAAGACCCCCTTATAAAAGAGATAAGAGTGGGGGGGCCCCGGAGCTGACAAAATATTATAAAACCCTGTGTTGTGTGTTTTTGTTATTAACACTTTGCCTCCAGGTGAATGGGTGGGGGTACGATGTACCCCATATTCATTCACCTAGGGTGGGGGGCCGGTATCTGGGGGCTCCCTCATTAAAGGGGGTTCCCAGATTCCGATAATCCCCCCGCCCGCAGACCCCGACAACCAACGGCCAGGGTTGTCAGGAAGAGGCCCTGTCCTTATGAACATGGGGGCAGGGTGCTTTGGGGGTGGGGGGGGGCACAGGGCCTGGTATACCTCCTGGGGGGGAACCAATGCCGGATTTTTATTTAAAATTTTGGGGTGGAGTTTCCTTCATGATTCACACCAGACGCGGCGTGTAGAATTGGCGGGAATCCGAGTCGCTTTTATGACGGCATTGTCCCCATCGCGGCTCGTAGGCGGCCAATCTCACGGAGGAGAAAGGGAGTGAGACTGACACAATGTCGCAGTGACCGACTGTATGTATCTTTATATTTCCACAGTAAAATGACAGCGTATTGTAAGATATGATAGAGGGGGAGGGGAGGGGGAGGGGGGTAACAACGCTGTGTAATCATTACTTTATATATTATGTTATATCCAACCAAAGAAACGTGTCTGATAGCATGACCACTGATAGGGACTGTCTGATGGCTGGACTCCCGCCTGTTCTTCGGGGACCACCCGCCTGTTGTCGGGGGACCGCCCGCCTGTTGTCGGGGGACCGCCCGCCTGTTGTCGGGGGACCGCCCGCCTGTTGTCGGGGGACCGCCCGCCTGTTGTCGGGGGACCTCCCGCGTGTTGTCGGGGGACCTCCCGCCTGTTGTCGGGGGACCTCCCGCCTGTTGTCGGGGGACCGCCCGCCTGTTGTCGGGGGACCGCCCGCCTGTTGTCGGGGGACCGCCCGCCTGTTGTCGGGGGACCGCCCGCCTGTTGTCGGGGGACCGCCCGCCTGTTGTCGGGGGACCGCCCGCCTGTTGTCGGGGGACCGCCCGCCTGTTGTCGGGGGACCGCCGCCTGTTGTCGGGGGACCTCCCGCGTGTTGTCGGGGGACCTCCCGCCTGTTGTCGGGGGACCTCCCGCCTGTTGTCGGGGGACCGCCCGCCTGTTGTCGGGGGACCGCCCGCCTGTTGTCGGGGGACCGCCCGCCTGTTGTCGGGGGACCGCCCGCCTGTTGTCGGGGGACCGCCCGCCTGTTGTCGGGGGACCGCCCGCCTGTTGTCGGGGGACCGCCCGCCTGTTGTCGGGGGACCTCCCGCGTGTTGTCGGGGGACCTCCCGCGTGTTGTCGGGGGACCTCCCGCGTGTTGTCGGGGGACCGCCCGCCTGTTGTCGGGGGACCTCCCGCCTGTTGTCGGGGGACCTCCCGCCTGTTGTCGGGGGACCGCCCGCCTGTTGTCGGGGGACCGCCCGCCTGTTGTCGGGGGACCGCCCGCCTGTTGTCGGGGGACCGCCCGCCTGTTGTCGGGGGACCTCCCGCCTGTTGTCGGGGGACCTCCCGCCTGTTGTCGGGGGACCTCCCGCGTGTTGTCGGGGGACCTCCCGCCTGTTGTCGGGGGACCGCCCGCCTGTTGTCGGGGGACCGCCCGCCTGTTGTCGGGGGACCGCCCGCCTGTTGTCGGGGGACCGCCCGCCTGTTGTCGGGGGACCTCCAGCGTGTTGTCGGGGGACCTCCTGCGTGTTGTCGGGGGACCGCCCGCCTGTTGTCGGGGGACCTCCCGCCTGTTGTCGGGGGACCTCCTGCGTGTTGTCGGGGGACCTCCCGCCTGTTGTCGGGGGACCTCCCGCCTGTTGTCGGGGGACCGCCCGCCTGTTGTCGGGGGACCGCCCGCCTGTTGTCGGGGGACCGCCCGCGTGTTGTCGGGGGGACCTCCTGCGTGTTGTCGGGGGACCTCCTGCGTGTTGTCGGGGGACCGCCCGCCTGTTGTCGGGGGACCTCCCGCCTGTTGTCGGGGGACCTCCTGCGTGTTGTCGGGGGACCTCCCGCCTGTTGTCGGGGGACCTCCCGCCTGTTGTCGGGGGACCTCCCGCCTGTTGTCGGGGGACCGCCCGCCTGTTGTCGGGGGACCTCCTGCGTGTTGTCGGGGGACCGCCCGCCTGTTGTCGGGGGACCGCCCGCCTGTTGTCGGGGGACCTCCCGCCTGTTGTCGGGGGACCTCCCGCCTGTTGTCGGGGGACCTCCCGCCTGTTGTCGGGGGACCTCCCGCCTGTTGTCGGGGGACCTCCCGCCTGTTGTCGGGGGACCTCCCGCCTGTTGTCGGGGGACCTCCCGCGTGTTGTCGGGGGACCGCCCGCCTGTTGTCGGGGGACCGCCCGCCTGTTGTCGGGGGACCTCCCGCCTGTTGTCGGGGGACCTCCCGCCTGTTGTCGGGGGACCTCCCGCCTGTTGTCGGGGGACCGCCCGCCTGTTGTCGGGGGACCTCCCGCCTGTTGTCGGGGGACCTCCCGCCTGTTGTCGGGGGACCGCCCGCCTGTTGTCGGGGGACCGCCCGCCTGTTGTCAGGGGACCGCCCGCCTGTTGTCGGGGGACCTCCTGCGTGTTGTCGGGGGACCTCCTGCGTGTTGTCGGGGGACCGCCCGCCTGTTGTCGGGGGACCTCCCGCCTGTTGTCGGGGGACCTCCTGCGTGTTGTCGGGGGACCTCCCGCCTGTTGTCGGGGGACCGCCCGCCTGTTGTCGGGGGACCGCCCGCCTGTTGTCGGGGGACCGCCCGCCTGTTGTCGGGGGACCGCCCGCCTGTTGTCGGGGGACCTCCTGCGTGTTGTCGGGGGACCTCCCGCGTGTTGTCGGGGGACCGCCCGCCTGTTGTCGGGGGACCTCCCGCCTGTTGTCGGGGGACCTCCTGCGTGTTGTCGGGGGACCTCCCGCCTGTTGTCGGGGGACCTCCCGCCTGTTGTCGGGGGACCTCCCGCCTGTTGTCGGGGGACCTCCTGCGTGTTGTCGGGGGACCGCCCGCCTGTTGTCGGGGGACCGCCCGCCTGTTGTCGGGGGACCTCCCGCCTGTTGTCGGGGGACCGCCCGCCTGTTGTCGGGGGACCGCCCGCCTGTTGTCGGGGGACGGACGTTTTCCCCGAATCTGCCGCTTCTCCTCCGTCTTTTATCACCACAAGTTTATAGTCATTACCTGTGTACCCCAATCTCATACAGAGGGGGGAGGGGTGTATATAGAGGAGGGGGAGGGGGGTTCTTTCCTATACTCCCCGCCCCCCGTTATTACCTGTGTACCCCAATCTCATACAGAGGGGGAGGGGTGTATATAGAGGAGGGGTACACACAAAGGGGGGGTTCTTTCCTATACTCCCCGCCCCCCTTTATTACCCGTGTACCCCCAATCTCATACAGAGGGGGGAGGGGTGTATATAGAGGAGGGGGAGGGGTACACACACAGGGGGGGGGGTTCTTTCTTATACTCCCCGCCCCCCGTTATTACCTGTGTACCCCAATCTCATACAGAGGGGGGAGGGGTGTATATAGAGGAGGGGGAGGGGTACACACACAGGGGGGGGGGGTTCTTTCCTATACTCCCCGCCCCCCCGTTATTACCTGTGTACCCCAATCTCATACAGAGGGGGGAGGGGTGTATATAGAGGAGGGGGAGGGGTACACACAGAGGGGGGGGTTCTTTCCTATAGTCCCCACCCCCCGTTATTACCCGTGTACCCCAATCTCATACAGAGGGGGGAGGGGTGTATATAGAGGAGGGGGAGGGGTACACACAGAGGGGGGGGTTCTTTCCTATAGTCCCCGCCCCCCGTTATTACCTGTGTACCCCAATCTCATACAGAGGGGGAGGGGTGTATATAGAGGAGGGGTACACACAAAGGGGGGGTTCTTTCCTTATACTCCCCGCCCCCCGTTATTACCTGTGTACCCCAATCTCATACAGAGGGGGGAGGGGTGTATATAGAGGAGGGGTACACACAAAGGGGGGGTTCTTTCTTAGGGGTACACACAAAGGGGGGGGAGGGGTTATATAGAGGAGGGGGAGGGGTACACACAAAGGGGGGTTTCTTATACTCCCCGCCCCCCGTTATTACCTGTGTACCCCAATCTCATACAGAGGGGGGAGGGGTGTATATAGAGGAGGGGGAGGGGTACACACAAAGGGGGGGTTCTTTCTTATACTCCCCGCCCCCCTTTATTACCCGTGTACCCCCAATCTCATACATAGGGGGAGGGGTCACGGTATATATATATGATAGATCCCCCCCTCCTGGTAAGGAAGAGTCTCACTCACCGCTCTACCGAACTCTCTCCCGCCACTTCCGGTTTCTTTTGACATTCGAACTTCCCGCCCGAGTCACGTGACATTCCGCGACCGCCATCTTGGTTGTGGGCACATCAATTATCCCCTTGGAGACTGACGGAAGAGACGTCACTCAAAGGAAAACCAGCGAGGGCGGAGCCTTAATAAACAGAACTATAAATAATAGGATGATGAGGTGAGGTGGGTGGAGCTCAGTAATAACAACCAATCACGCCTCGTATTCAAATATCTGCCGATCCTCTGTTCTGGCGAATTTCCAAATCTCCAATCATTGAGGATTTAATGTACCCGGAAGTGATGAGTTTGGGATTTGTTACAACGTCCGTCAGATCTTATTACGTGCCAGACTCCGGAGGGTGTACCAAGATGGCCGCCGGGTGACTTCACTCTGTATACTGCGGCGGGGTGTACCAAGATGGCCGCGACAGAACGTCACTTCCGGGACTAAATCTGGCGGAACCCGAAGGGCCAATCCAGAGCTAGGGACAGGAAATCCCCGGTGTCCCCAGTGGGAGATTTCTCCTCTCTTCCTGTTCTGGTGACACCCCTCCTCCTAACCCCTCTTGTTCTGGTTCCTGCCCCAGGAGAGTGATTGGGGACCCGGGTCCTGTCCCAGGGGAGTGTTTGGGGACCCGGGTCCTCTCCCAGGGGGAGTGTTTGGGGACCTGGGTCCTGCTCCAGGGGGAGTGTTTGGGGACCCGGGTTCTGCCCCAGGGGAGTGTTTGGGGACCCGGGTCCTGCTCCAGGGGGAGTGTTTGGGGACCCGGGTTCTGCCCCAGGGGAGTGTTTGGGGACCCGGGTCCTGCCCCAGGGGAGTGTTTGGGGACCCGGGTCCTGTCCCAGGGGGAGTGTTTGGGGACCCGGGTCCTGTCCCAGGGGGAGTGTTTGGGGACCCGGGTCCTGCCCCAGGGGGAGTGTTTGGGGACCCGGGTCCTGTCCCAGGGGAAGTGTTTGGGGACCCGGGTCCTGCCCCAGGGGGTGTTTGGGGAGTGTTGCCCCAGGGGGAGTGGGGACCCGGGTCCTGCCCCAGGGGGAGTGTTTGGGGACCCGGGTCCTGCCCCAGGGGGAGTGTTTGGGGACCCGGGTCCTGCCCCAGGGGAGTGTTTGGGGACCTGTGTCCTGCCCCAGGGGGAGTGTTTGGGGACCCGGGTTCTGCCCCAGGGGGAGTGTTTGGGGACCCGGGTTCTGCCCCAGGGGAGTGATTGGGGACCCGGGTCCTGCCCCAGGGGGAGTGTTTGGGGACCCGGGTCCTGTCCCAGGGGGAGTGTTTGGGGACCCGGGTCCTGGGGAAGTGTTTGGGGACCCGGGTCCTGCACCAGGGGAGTGTTTGGGGACCCGGGTCCTGCCCCAGGGGGAGTGTTTGGGGACCCGGGTCCTGTCCCAGGGGAAGTGTTTGGGGACCCGGGTCCTGCCCCAGGGGAGTCCCAGGGGAGTGTTTGGGGACCCGGGTCCCCCAGGGGGAGTGCCCCAGGGGGAGGGTCCTGCCCCAGGGGAGTGTTTGGGGACCCGGGTCCTGCCCCAGGGGAAGTGTTTGGGGACCCGGGTCCTGCCCCAGGGGGAAGTGTTTGGGGACCCGGGTCCTGCCCCAGGGGGAGTGTTTGGGGACCCGGGTCCTGCCCCAGGGGGAGTGTTTGGGGGGGGACCCGGGTCCTGCACCAGGGGAGTGTTTGGGGACCCGGGTCCTGCTCCAGGGGGAGTGTTTGGGGACCCGGGTCCTGTCCCAGGGGAAGTGTTTGGGGACCCGGGTCCTGCCCTAGGGGGAGTGTTTGGGGACCCGGGTCCTGCCCCAGGGGGGAGTGTTTGGGGACCCGGGCCCCAGGGAAGTCCTGCCCCAGGGGGTGTTTGGGGACCCGGGTCCTGCCCCAGGGGGAGTGTTTGGGGACCCGGGTCCTGCCCCAGGGGGAGTGTTTGGGGACCCGGGTCCTGTCCCAGGGGAAGTGTTTGGGGACCCGGGTCCTGCCCTAGGGGGAGTGTTTGGGGACCCGGGTCCTGCCCCAGGGGGGAGTGTTTGGGGACCCGGGTCCTGCCCCAGGGGTGTGGGGACCCGGGTTTGGGGAAGTGTTTGGGGACCCGGGTCCTGCCCAGGGGAAGTGTTTGGGGACCCGGGTCCTGCCCCAGGGGAGTGTTTGGGGACCCGTGTCCTGCCCCAGGGGTGTGTTTGGGGAGTGCCCCAGGGGAGTTTGGGGACCCGGGCCCCAGGGGAGTCCTGCCCCAGGGGAGTGTTTGGGGACCCGGGTCCTGCCCCAGGGGGAGTGTTTGGGGACCCGGGTCCTGTCCCAGGGGAAGTGTTTGGGGACCCGGGTCCTGCCCTAGGGGGAGTGTTTGGGGACCCGGGTCCTGCCCCAGGGGGGAGTGTTTGGGGACCCGGGTCCTGCCCCAGGGGGAGTGTTTGGGGACCCGGGTCCTGCCCCAGGGGGAGTGTTTGGGGACCCGGGTCCTGCCCCAGGGGAGTGTTTGGGGACCCGGGTCCTGTCCCAGGGGAAGTGTTTGGGGACCCGGGTTCTGCCCCAGGAGAGTGATTGGGGACCCGGGTTCTGCCCCAGGGGGAGTGTTTGGGGACCCGGGTCCTGCCCTAGGGGGAGTGTTTGGGGACCCGGGTTCTGCCCCAGGAGAGTGATTGGGGACCCGGGTTCTGCCCCAGGGGGAGTGTTTGGGGACCCGGGTCCTGCCCCAGGGGGGAGTGTTTGGGGACCCGGGTCCTGCCCCAGGGGGAGTGTTTGGGGACCCGGGTCCTGCCCCAGGGGGAGTGTTTGGGGACCCGGGTCCTGCCCCAGGGGGGGTGTTTGGGGACCCGGGTCCTGTCCCAGGGGGAGTGTTTGGGGACCCGGGTCCTGCCCCAGGGGAGTGTTTGGGGACCCGGGTTCTGCCCCAGGGGGAGTGTTTGGGGACCCGGGTCCTGTCCCAGGGGGAGTGTTTGGGGACCCGGGTCCTGTCCCAGGGGGAGTGTTTGGGGACCCGGGTTCTGCCCCAGGGGGAGTGTTTGGGGACCCGGGTCCTGCCCCAGGGGGAGTGTTTGGGGACCCGGGTCCTGCCCCAGGGGGGAGTGCCCCAGGGGGAGTTTGGGGACCCGGGTCCTGCCCCAGGGGGGTGTTTTGGGGACCCGGGTCCTGTCCCAGGGGGAGTGCCCCAGGGGAGTTTGGGGACCCGGGTTCTGCCCAGGGGGAGTGTTTGGGGACCCGGGTCCTGTCCCAGGGGGAGTGTTTGGGGACCCGGGTCCTGTCCCAGGGGGAGTGTTTGGGGACCCGGGTTCTGCCCCAGGGGGAGTGTTTGGGGACCCGGGTCCTGCCCCAGGGGGAGTCCCGGGTCCTGCCCCAGGGGGAGTGTTTGGGGACCCGGGTCCTGCCCAGGGGGAGTGTTTGGGGACCCGGGTTCTGCCCCAGGGGGAGTGTTTGGGGACCCGGGTCCTGCCCAGGGGGAGTGTTTGGGGACCCGGGTTCTGCCCCAGGGGAGTGTTTGGGGACCCGGGTCCTGCCCAGGGGGAGTGTTTGGGGACCCGGGTCCTGCCCCAGGGGAGTGTTTGGGGAGTGCCCCAGGGGAGTTTGGGGACCCGGGTCCTGCCCCCAGGGGAAGTCCCGGGTCCTGTCCCAGGGGGAGTGTTTGGGGACCCGGGTCCTGCCCCAGGGGAGTGTTTGGGGACCCGGGTCCTGTCCCAGGGGGAGTGTTTGGGGACCCGGATCCTGCCCCAGGGGGAGTGTTTGGGGACCCGGGTCCTGTCCCAGGGGGAGTGTTTGGGGACCCGGGTCCTGCCCCAGGGGAGTGTTTGGAGGGGGACCCAGGTCCTGCCCCAGGGGAGTGTTTGGGGTCCGGGTCCTGCCCCAGGGGGGGTGTTTGGGGACCCGGGTCCTGTCCCAGGGGGAGTGTTTGGGGACCCGGGTCCTGCCCCAGGGGAGTGTTTGGGGACCCGGGTTCTGCCCCAGGGGGAGTGTTTGGGGACCCGTGTCCTGTCCCAGGGGGAGTGTTTGGGGACCCGGGTTCTGCCCCAGGGGGAGTGTTTGGGGACCCGGGTCCTGTCCCAGGGGGAGTGTTTGGGGACCCGGGTCCTGCCCCAGGGGGAGTGTTTGGGGACCCGGGTCCTGTCCCAGGGGGAGTGTTTGGGGACCCGGGTCCTGTCCCAGGGGGAGTGTTTGGGGACCCGGGTTCTGCCCCAGGGGGAGTGTTTGGGGACCCGGGTCCTGTCCCAGGGGGAGTGTTTGGGGACCCGGGTTCTGCCCCAGGGGGAGTGTTTGGGGACCCGGGTCCTGCCCCAGGGGGAGTGTTTGGGGACCGGGTCCTGCCCCAGGGGAGTGTTTGGGGACCCGGATCCTGCCCCAGGGGGAGTGTTTGGGGACCGGGTCCTGCCCCAGGGGAGTGTTTGGGGACCCGGATCCTGCCCCAGGGGGAGTGTTTGGGGGTCCGGGTCCTGCCCCAGGGGTGGTGTTTGGGGACCCGGGTCCTGTCCCAGGGGGAGTGTTTGGGGACCCGGGTCCTGCCCCAGGGGAGTGTTTGGAGACCCGGGTCCTGTCCCAGGGGGAGTGTTTGGGGGGGGACCCAGGTCCTGCCCCAGGGGAGTGTTTGGGGTCTGGGTCCTGCCCCAGGGGGGGTGTTTGGGGACCCGGGTCCTGTCCCAGGGGGAGTGTTTGGGGACCCGGGTCCTGTCCCAGGGGGAGTGTTTGGGGACCCGGGTCCTGTCCCAGGGGGAGTGTTTGGGGACCCGGGTCCTGTCCCAGGGGGAGTGTTTGGGGACCCGGGTTCTGCCCCAGGGGGAGTGTTTGGGGACCCGGGTCCTGCCCCAGGGGGAGTGTTTGGGGACCCGGGTCCTGCCCCAGGGGGGAGTGTTTGGGGACCCGGGTCCTGTCCCAGGGGGAGTGTTTGGGGACCCGGGTCCTGCCCCAGGGGGAGTGTTTGGGGACCCGGGTCCTGCCCCAGGGGGAGTGTTTGGGGACCCGGGTCCTGCCCCAGGGGGAGTGTTTGGGGACCTGGGTCCTGCCCCAGGGGGGAGTGTTTGGGGACCCAGGTCCTGCCCCAGGGGAGTGTTTGGGGACCCGGGTCCTGCCCCAGGGGGAGTGTCTATAGTGGGACATGAGGGGACTATAAGAATAAAGTCATGTAATGTCCGGTTCCTGCAATATGGATGAAAATCACTGAGAAAAATATCATGGGTTTCCCCTCCCCCAGGTCATTACCGGCCCCTTTGGCCCTATATACCTTGCACAGCAGTATACAGGCGGGACTGTCGGGTTGTAATTGGGAACTGGTACTTCTTTAAAGTGAAGCTCCACCCATAAAATCTATTTTTAACCACTTAAGCCCCGCCTCCTGTAAATTGACATCGGCAGAATGGCACAGCTGGGCCGGTACAGAGACATGATGCACTAGTACCCAGCCGAGGGTGGCGGGCGCTTCGGGACTGCAGGACCCCCGGACCTGATCACCGCTGGAGTACCGCTCTTCATCCCTTTTATAGGGAAATACAATCCATGACGTCACACCTACAGCCACGCCCCCCACACATGACGTCACACCTACAGCCACACCCCCCACACATGACGTCACACCTACAGCCACACCCCCCACACATGAGGTCACACCTACAGCCACACCCCCCACACATGAGGTCACACTTAACCTCTTCAGCGCCCCCTTGTGGTAACTCCCAAACTGCAATTGTCATTTTCACAGTAATCAGGGCATTTATATAGTACTGATCGCTGTGAAAATGGCAATGGTCCCAAAAGTGTCCGAAGAATCGTGCAGCTCTACTGCCTTCAGCTTTAGGTGCACACTGTGCAGAGGACACGGGCAGTACACACACCACGTAGCTTTAGCTGCACACTGTGCAGAGGACACAGGCAGTACACACCACGTAGCTTTAGGTGCACACTGTGCAGAGGACACGGGCAGTACACACCACGTAGCTTTAGGTGCACACTGTGCAGAGGACACGGGCAGTACACACCACGTAGCTTTAGGTGCACACTGTGCAGAGGACACAGGCAGTACACACCACGTAGCTTTAGGTGCACACTGTGCAGAGGACACGGGCAGTACACACACCACGTAGCTTTAGGTGCACACTGTGCAGAGGACACGGGCAGTACACACCACGTAGCTTTAGGTGCACACTGTGCAGAGGACACGGGCAGTACACACCACGTAGCTTTAGGTGCACACTGTGCAGAGGACAGGGGCAGTACACACCACGTAGCTTTAGGTGCACACTGTGCAGAGGACACGGGCAGTACACACCACGTAGCTTTAGGTGCACACTGTGCAGAGGACACGGGCAGTACACACCACGTAGCTTTAGGTGCACACTGTGCAGAGGACACGGGCAGTACACACACCACGTAGCTTTAGGTGCACACTGTGCAGAGGACACGGGCAGTACACACCACGTAGCTTTAGGTGCACACTGTGCAGAGGACACGGGCAGTACACACCACGTAGCTTTAGGTGCACACTGTGCAGAGGACACGGGCAGTACACACCACGTAGCTTTAGGTGCACACTGTGCAGAGGACACAGGCAGTACACACCACGTAGCTTTAGGTGCACACTGTGCAGAGGACACGGGCAGTACACACCACGTAGCTTTAGGTGCACACTGTGCAGAGGAGGGCAGTACACACCACGTAGAGGACACGGGCAGTGCACACTGTGGACAGAGTACACACCACGTAGCTTTAGGTGCACACTGTGCAGAGGACACGGGCAGTACACACCACGTAGCTTTAGGTGCACACTGTGCAGAGGACACGGGCAGTACACACCACGTAGCTTTAGGTGCACACTGTGCAGAGGACACGGGCAGTACACACACCACGTAGCTTTAGCTGCACACTGTGCAGAGGACACGGGCAGTACGTAGCTTTAGGTGCACACTGTGCAGAGGACACGGGCAGTACACACCACGTAGCTTTAGGTGCACACTGTGCAGAGGACACGGGCAGTACACACCACGTAGCTTTAGGTGCACACTGTGCAGAGGACACGGGCAGTACACACACCACGTAGCTTTAGCTGCACACTGTGCAGAGGACACGGGCAGTACACACCACGTAGCTTTAGGTGCACACTGTGCAGAGGACACGGGCAGTACACACCACGTAGCTTTAGGTGCACACTGTGCAGAGGACACGGGCAGTACACACCACGTAGCTTTAGGTGCACACTGTGCAGAGGACACGGGCAGTACACACCACGTAGCTTTAGGTGCACACTGTGCAGAGGACACGGGCAGTACACACCACGTAGCTTTAGGTGCACACTGTGCAGAGGACACGGGCAGTACACACCACGTAGCTTTAGGTGCACACTGTGCAGAGGACACGGGCAGTACACACCACGTAGCTTTAGCTGCACACTGTGCAGAGGACACGGGCAGTACACACCACGTAGCTTTAGGTGCACACTGTGCAGAGGACACGGGCAGTACACACCACGTAGCTTTAGGTGCACACTGTGCAGAGGACACGGGCAGTACACACCACGTAGCTTTAGGTGCACACTGTGCAGAGGACACGGGCAGTACACACCACGTAGCTTTAGGTGCACACTGTGCAGAGGACACGGGCAGTACACACCACGTAGCTTTAGGTGCACACTGTGCAGAGGACACGGGCAGTACACACCACGTAGCTTTAGGTGCACACTGTGCAGAGGACACGGGCAGTACACACCACGTAGCTTTAGGTGCACACTGTGCAGAGGACACGGGCAGTACACACACCACGTAGCTTTAGGTGCACACTGTGCAGAGGACACGGGCAGTACACACCACGTAGCTTTAGGTGCACACTGTGCAGAGGACACGGGCAGTACACACACCACGTAGCTTTAGGTGCACACTGTGCAGAGGACACGGGCAGTACACACCACGTAGCTTTAGGTGCACACTGTGCAGAGGACACGGGCAGTACACACCACGTAGCTTTAGGTGCACACTGTGCAGAGGACACGGGCAGTACACACCACGTAGCTTTAGGTGCACACTGTGCAGAGGACACGGGCAGTAGTTAGGTGCACACTGTGCAGAGGACACGGGCAGTACACACCACGTAGCTTTAGGTGCACACTGTGCAGAGGACACGGGCAGTACACACCACGTAGCTTTAGGTGCACACTGTGCAGAGGACACGGGCAGTACACACCACGTAGCTTTAGGTGCACACTGTGCAGAGGACACGGGCAGTACACACACCACGTAGCTTTAGGTGCACACTGTGCAGAGGACACGGGCAGTACACACCACGTAGCTTTAGGTGCACACTGTGCAGAGGACACGGGCAGTACACACACCACGTAGCTTTAGGTGCACACTGTGCAGAGGACACGGGCAGTACACACCACGTAGCTTTAGGTGCACACTGTGCAGAGGACACGGGTGCAGTACACACAGTACACGTAGCTTTAGGTGCACACTGTGCAGAGGACACGGGCAGTACACACCACGTAGCTTTAGGTGCACACTGTGCAGAGGACACAGGGCAGTACACACCACGTAGCTTTAGGTGCACACTGTGCAGAGGACACGGGCAGTACACACCACGTAGCTTTAGGTGCACACTGTGCAGAGGACACAGGGCAGTACACACCACGTAGCTTTAGGTGCACACTGTGCAGAGGACACGGGCAGTACACACCACGTAGCTTTAGGTGCACACTGTGCAGAGGACACGGGCAGTACACACCACGTAGCTTTAGGTGCACACTGTGCAGAGGACACGGGCAGTACACACCACGTAGCTTTAGGTGCACACTGTGCAGAGGACACAGGCAGTACACACACACGTAGCTTTAGGTGCACACTGTGCAGAGGACACGGGCAGTACACACACCACACGTAGCTTTAGGTGCACACTGTGCAGAGGACACGGGCAGTACACACCACACGTAGCTTTAGGTGCACACTGTGCAGAGGACACGGGCAGTACACACCACGTAGCTTTAGGTGCACACTGTGCAGAGGACACGGGCAGTACACACCACGTAGCTTTAGGTGCACACTGTGCAGAGGACACGGGCAGTACACACCACGTAGCTTTAGGTGCACACTGTGCAGAGGACACGGGCAGTACACACCACGTAGCTTTAGGTGCACACTGTGCAGAGGACACGGGCAGTACACACCACGTAGCTTTAGGTGCACACTGTGCAGAGGACACGGGTAGGCAGTACACACACACCACGTAGCTTTAGGTGCACACTGTGCAGAGGACACGGGCAGTACACACACCACGTAGCTTTAGGTGCACACTGTGCAGAGGACACGGGCAGTACACACCACGTAGCTTTAGGTGCACACTGTGCAGAGGACACGGGCAGTACACACCACGTAGCTTTAGGTGCACACTGTGCAGAGGACACGGGCAGTACACACCACGTAGCTTTAGGTGCACACTGTGCAGAGGACACGGGCAGTACACACCACGTAGCTTTAGGTGCACACTGTGCAGAGGACACAGGCAGTACACACCACGTAGCTTTAGGTGCACACTGTGCAGAGGACACAGTACACACCACGTAGCTTTAGGTGCACACTGTGCAGAGGACACAGGCAGTACACACACCACGTAGCTTTAGGTGCACACTGTGCAGAGGACACGGGCAGTACACACCACGTAGCTTTAGGTGCACACTGTGCAGAGGACACGGGCAGTACACACCACGTAGCTTTAGGTGCACACTGTGCAGAGGACACGGACAGTACACACCACGTAGCTTTAGGTGCACACTGTGCAGAGGACACGGGCAGTACACACCACGTAGCTTTAGGTGCACACTGCAGAGGACACGGGCAGTACACACACCACGTAGCTTTAGGTGCACACTGTGCAGAGGACACGGGCAGTACACACACCACGTAGCTTTAGCTGCACACTGTGCAGAGGACACGGGCAGTACACACCACGTAGCTTTAGGTGCACACTGTGCAGAGGACACGGGCAGTACACACCACGTAGCTTTAGGTGCACACTGTGCAGAGGACACGGGCAGTACACACCACGTAGCTTTAGGTGCACACTGTGCAGAGGACACGGGCAGTACACACACCACGTAGCTTTAGGTGCACACTGTGCAGAGGACACGGGCAGTACACACCACGTAGCTTTAGGTGCACACTGTGCAGAGGACACGGGCAGTACACACCACGTAGCTTTAGGTGCACACTGTGCAGAGGACACAGGGCAGTACACACACGGGCACACACCACGTAGCTTTAGGTGCACACTGTGCAGAGGACACAGGGCAGTACACACCACGTAGCTTTAGGTGCACACTGTGCAGAGGACACAGGCAGTACACACCACGTAGCTTTAGGTGCACACTGTGCAGAGGACAGGGGCAGTACACACACCACGTAGCTTTAGGTGCACACTGTGCAGAGGACACGGGCAGTACACACCACGTAGCTTTAGGTGCACACTGTGCAGAGGACACGGGCAGTACACACCACGTAGCTTTAGGTGCACACTGTGCAGAGGACACAGGCAGTACACACCACGTAGCTTTAGGTGCACACTGTGCAGAGGACACAGGGCAGTACACACCACGTAGCTTTAGGTGCACACTGTGCAGAGGACACGGGCAGTACACACCACGTAGCTTTAGGTGCACACTGTGCAGAGGACACGGGCAGTACACACACCACGTAGCTTTAGGTGCACACTGTGCAGAGGACACGGGCAGTACACACCACGTAGCTTTAGGTGCACACTGTGCAGAGGACACGGGCAGTACACACCACGTAGCTTTAGGTGCACACTGTGCAGAGGACACGGGCAGTACACACACACGTAGCTTTAGGTGCACACTGTGCAGAGGACACGGGCAGTACACACCACGTAGCTTTAGGTGCACACTGTGCAGAGGACACGGGCAGTACACACACCACGTAGCTTTAGGTGCACACTGTGCAGAGGACACGGGCAGTACACACCACGTAGCTTTAGGTGCACACTGTGCAGAGGACACGGGCAGTACACACCACGTAGCTTTAGGTGCACACTGTGCAGAGGACACGGGCAGTACACACCACGTAGCTTTAGGTGCACACTGTGCAGAGGACACGGGCAGTACACACCACGTAGCTTTAGGTGCACACTGTGCAGAGGACACGGGCAGTACACACCACGTAGCTTTAGGTGCACACTGTGCAGAGGACACGGGCAGTACACACCACGTAGCTTTAGGTGCACACTGTGCAGAGGACACGGGCAGTACACACCACGTAGCTTTAGGTGCACACTGTGCAGAGGACACAGGGCAGTACACACCACGTAGCTTTAGGTGCACACTGTGCAGAGGACACGGGCAGTACACACCACGTAGCTTTAGGTGCACACTGTGCAGAGGACACGGGCAGTACACACCACGTAGCTTTAGGTGCACACTGTGCAGAGGACACGGGCAGTACACACCACGTAGCTTTAGGTGCACACTGTGCAGAGGACACGGGCAGTACACACCACGTAGCTTTAGGTGCACACTGTGCAGAGGACACGGGCAGTACACACCACGTAGCTTTAGGTGCACACTGTGCAGAGGACACGGGCAGTACACACCACGTAGCTTTAGGTGCACACTGTGCAGAGGACACGGGCAGTACACACCACGTAGCTTTAGGTGCACACTGTGCAGAGGACACGGGCAGTACACACACCACGTAGCTTTAGGTGCACACTGTGCAGAGGACACGGGGTAGCAGACACACACGGGCAGTACACACCACGTAGCTTTAGGTGCACACTGTGCAGAGGACACGGGCAGTACACACCACGTAGCTTTAGGTGCACACTGTGCAGAGGACACGGGCAGTACACACCACGTAGCTTTAGGTGCACACTGTGCAGAGGACACGGGCAGTGTAGCTTTAGGTGCACACTGTGCAGAGGACACGGGCAGTACACACCACGTAGCTTTAGGTGCACACTGTGCAGAGGACACGGGCAGTACACACCACGTAGCTTTAGGTGCACACTGTGCAGAGGACACGGGCAGTACACACCACGTAGCTTTAGGTGCACACTGTGCAGAGGACACGGGCAGTACACACCACGTAGCTTTAGGTGTTTAGGTGCACACTGTGCAGAGGACACGGGCAGTACACACCACGTAGCTTTAGGTGCACACTGTGCAGAGGACACGGGCAGTACACACCACGTAGCTTTAGGTGCACACTGTGCAGAGGACACGGGCAGTACACACCACGTAGCTTTAGGTGTACACGGGCAGTTAGCAGGTGCACACTGTGCAGAGGACACGGGTACAGTACAGGTGCACACTGTGCAGAGGACACGTAGTAGCTTTAGGTGCACACTGTGCAGAGGACACAGGTAGCAGGTGCACACTGTGCAGAGGACACGGGCAGTACACACCACGTAGCTTTAGGTGCACACTGTGCAGAGGAGTACACGGGGTGCACACTGTGCAGAGGACACGGGCAGTACACACCACGTAGCTTTAGGTGCACACTGTGCAGACACTGTGCAGAGGACACGGGCAGTACACACCACGTAGCTTTAGGTGCACACTGTGCAGAGGACACGGGCAGTACACACCACGTAGCACACTGTTAGTAGCTTTAGGTGCACACTGTGCAGAGGACACGGGCAGTACACACCACGTAGCTTTAGGTGCACACTGTGCAGAGGACACGGGCAGTACACACCACGTAGCTTTAGGTGCACACTGTGCAGAGGACACGGGCAGTACACACCACGTAGCTTTAGGTGCACACTGTGCAGAGGACACGGGCAGTACACACCACGTAACTTTAGGTGCACACTGTGCAGAGGACACAGGCAGTACACACCACGTAGCTTTAGGTGCACACTGTGCAGAGGACACGGGCAGTACACACCACGTAGCTTTAGGTGCACACTGTGCAGAGGACACGGGCAGTACACACACCACGTAGCTTTAGGTGCACACTGTGCAGAGGACACGGGCAGTACACACCACGTAGCTTTAGGTGCACACTGTGCAGAGGACACGGGCAGTACACACCACGTAGCTTTAGGTGCACACTGTGCAGAGGACACGGGCAGTACACACCACGTAGCTTTAGGTGCACACTGTGCAGAGGACACGGGCAGTACACACACCACGTAGCTTTAGGTGCACACTGTGCAGAGGACACGGGCAGTACACACACCACGTAGCTTTAGGTGCACACTGTGCAGAGGACACGGGCAGTACACACACCACGTAGCTTTAGGTGCACACTGTGCAGAGGACACGGGCAGTACACACCACGTAGCTTTAGGTGCACACTGTGCAGAGGACACGGGCAGTACACACCACGTAGCTTTAGGTGCACACTGTGCAGAGGACACGGGCAGTACACACCACGTAGCTTTAGGTGCACACTGTGCAGAGGACACGGGCAGTACACACCACGTAGCTTTAGGTGCACACTGTGCAGAGGACACGGGCAGTACACACCACGTAGCTTTAGGTGCACACTGTGCAGAGGACACGGGCAGTACACACCACGTAGCTTTAGGTGCACACTGTGCAGAGGACACGGGCAGTACACACCACGTAGCTTTAGGTGCACACTGTGCAGAGGACACGGGCAGTACACACACACGTAGCTTTAGGTGCACACTGTGCAGAGGACACGGGCAGTACACACCACGTAGCTTTAGGTGCACACTGTGCAGAGGACACAGGGCAGTACACACCACGTAGCTTTAGGTGCACACTGTGCAGAGGACACGGGCAGTACACACCACGTAGCTTTAGGTGCACACTGTGCAGAGGACACGGGCAGTACACACCACGTAGCTTTAGGTGCACACTGTGCAGAGGACACGGGCAGTACACACACCACGTAGCTTTAGGTGCACACTGTGCAGAGGACACAGGCAGTACACACCACGTAGCTTTAGGTGTACACTGTGCAGAGGACACGGGCAGTACACACCACGTAGCTTTAGGTGTACACTGTGCAGAGGACACGGGCAGTACACACCACGTAGCTTTAGGTGCACACTGTGCAGAGGACACGGGCAGTACACACCACGTAGCTTTAGGTGCACACTGTGCAGAGGACACGGGCAGTACACACCACGTAGCTTTAGGTGCACACTGTGCAGAGGACACGGGCAGTACACACACCACGTAGCTTTAGGTGCACACTGTGCAGAGGACACGGGCAGTACACACCACGTAGCTTTAGGTGCACACTGTGCAGAGGACACAGGCAGTACACACCACGTACCTTTAGGTGCACACTGTGCAGAGGACACGGGCAGTACACACCACGTAGCTTTAGGTGCACACTGTGCAGAGGACACGGGCAGTACACACCACGTAGCTTTAGGTGCACACTGTGCAGAGGACACGGGCAGTACACACCACGTAGCTTTAGGTGCACACTGTGCAGAGGACACGGGCAGTACACACCACGTACCTTTAGGTGCACACTGTGCAGAGGACACGGGCAGTACACACCACGTAGCTTTAGGTGCACACTGTGCAGAGGACACAGGCAGTACACACCACGTAGCTTTAGGTGCACACTGTGCAGAGGACACGGGCAGTACACACCACGTAGCTTTAGGTGCACACTGTGCAGAGGACACAGGGCAGTACACACCACGTAGCTTTAGGTGCACACTGTGCAGAGGACACGGGCAGTACACACCACGTAGCTTTAGGTGCACACTGTGCAGAGGACACGGGCAGTACACACCACGTAGCTTTAGGTGCACACTGTGCAGAGGACACGGGCAGTACACACCACGTAACTTTAGGTGCACACTGTGCAGAGGACACAGGCAGTACACACACACGTAGCTTTAGGTGCACACTGTGCAGAGGACACGGGCAGTTACACACCACGTACCTTTAGGTGCACACTGTGCAGAGGACACAGGGCAGTACACACCACGTAGCTTTAGGTGCACACTGTGCAGAGGACACAGGCAGTACACACCACGTAGCTTTAGGTGCACACTGTGCAGAGGACACGGGCAGTACACACCACGTAGCTTTAGGTGCACACTGTGCAGAGGACACGGGCAGTACACACCACGTAGCTTTAGGTGCACACTGTGCAGAGGACACGGGCAGTACACACCACGTAGCTTTAGGTGCACACTGTGCAGAGGACACGGGCAGTACACACCACGTAGCTTTAGGTGCACACTGTGCAGAGGACACGGGCAGTACACACCACGTAGCTTTAGGTGCACACTGTGCAGAGGACACGGGCAGTACACACCACGTAGCTTTAGGTGCACACTGTGCAGAGGACACGGGCAGTACACACCACGTAGCTTTAGGTGCACACTGTGCAGAGGACACAGGCAGTACACACCACGTAGCTTTAGGTGCACACTGTGCAGAGGACACGGGCAGTACACACCACGTAGCTTTAGGTGCACACTGTGCAGAGGACACGGGCAGTACACACCACGTAGCTTTAGGTGCACACTGTGCAGAGGACACGGGCAGTACACACCACGTAGCTTTAGGTGCACACTGTGCAGAGGACACGGGCAGTACACACCACGTAGCTTTAGGTGCACACTGTGCAGAGGACACGGGCAGTACACACACCACGTAGCTTTAGGTGCACACTGTGCAGAGGACACAGGGCAGTACACACCACGTAGCTTTAGGTGCACACTGTGCAGAGGACACGGGCAGTACACACCACGTAGCTTTAGGTGTACACTGTGCAGAGGACACGGGCAGTACACACCACGTAGCTTTAGGTGCACACTGTGCAGAGGACAGGGGCAGTACACACCACGTAGCTTTAGGTGCACACTGTGCAGAGGACACGGGCAGTACACACACCACGTAGCTTTAGGTGCACACTGTGCAGAGGACACAGGCAGTACACACCACGTAGCTTTAGGTGTACACTGTGCAGAGGACACGGGCAGTACACACCACGTAGCTTTAGGTGCACACTGTGCAGAGGACACGGGCAGTACACACACCACGTAGCTTTAGGTGCACACTGTGCAGAGGACACGGGCAGTACACACCACGTAGCTTTAGGTGCACACTGTGCAGAGGACACAGGGCAGTACACACCACGTACACTTTAGGTGCACACTGTGCAGAGGACACACAGGCAGTACACACCACGTAGCTTTAGGTGCACACTGTGCAGAGGACACGGGCAGTACACACCACGTAGCTTTAGGTGCACACTGTGCAGAGGACACGGGCAGTACACACCACGTAGCTTTAGGTGCACACTGTGCAGAGGACACGGGCAGTACACACCACGTAGCTTTAGGTGCACACTGTGCAGAGGACACGGGCAGTACACACCACGTAGCTTTAGGTGCACACTGTGCAGAGGACACGGGCAGTACACACCACGTACCTTTAGGTGCACACTGTGCAGAGGACACGGGCAGTACACACCACGTAGCTTTAGGTGCACACTGTGCAGAGGACACGGGCAGTACACACCACGTAGCTTTAGGTGCACACTGTGCAGAGGACACGGGCAGTACACACCACGTAGCTTTAGGTGCACACTGTGCAGAGGACACGGGCAGTACACACCACGTAGCTTTAGGTGCACACTGTGCAGAGGACACGGGCAGTACACACCACGTAGCTTTAGGTGTACACTGTGCAGAGGACACAGGCAGTACACACCACGTAGCTTTAGGTGTACACTGTGCAGAGGACACGGGCAGTTCACACCACGTACCTTTAGGTGCACACTGTGCAGAGGACACGGGCAGTACACACCACGTAGCTTTAGGTGCACACTGTGCAGAGGACACGGGCAGTACACACCACGTAGCTTTAGGTGCACACTGTGCAGAGGACACGGGCAGTACACACCACGTAGCTTTAGGTGCACACTGTGCAGAGGACACGGGCAGTACACACCACGTAGCTTTAGGTGCACACTGTGCAGAGGACACGGGCACACACCACGTAGCTTTAGGTGCACACTGTGCAGAGGACACGGGCAGTACACACCACGTAGCTTTAGGTGCACACTGTGCAGAGGACACAGGGCTTTAGGTGCACACTGTGCAGAGGACACAGGCAGTACACACCACGTAGCTTTAGGTGCACACTGTGCAGAGGACACTGGCAGTACACACCACGTAGCTTTAGGTGCACACTGTGCAGAGGACACGGGAAGTACACACCACGTAGCTTTAGGTGCACACTGTGCAGAGGACACGGGCAGTACACACCACGTAGCTTTAGGTGCACACTGTGCAGAGGACACGGGCAGTACACACCACGTAGCTTTAGGTGCACACTGTGCAGAGAACACGGGCAGTACACACACCACGTAGCTTTAGGTGCACACTGTGCAGAGGACACGGGCAGTACACACACCACGTAGCTTTAGGTGCACACTGTGCAGAGGACACAGGCAGTACACACCACGTAGCTTTAGGTGCACACTGTGCAGAGGACACAGGCAGTACACACCACGTAGCTTTAGGTGCACACTGTGCAGAGGACACAGGCAGTACACACCACGTAGCTTTAGGTGCACACTGTGCAGAGGACACGGGCAGTACACACCACGTAGCTTTAGGTGCACACTGCAAAGGACACGGGCTTTGGAAAATTATGGCTCTCCGTTTTTTGCAAGCTGTGATTGGCCAAGCATGTGGGTCATAGTGCATGCTTGGCCAATCATCAGCCAGCACTGCGATGCTACAGTGAATTATGGGCCGTGACATGCCACTCGAATTTGGCGCGAACGGCCCAAAATGTTCGAAATTCGACGAACGATTGAACATACAATGAACATGTTCGACTCGAATACAAAGCTCGTCCCTGTTGACCATAAAGGACCATTGATGACCATTTATGACTGTAGATGACTATAGATGATTATTGATGACCATAGAGGACCATTGGTGATCAAATGTGACCATAGAGGCAAATAGGGGACCATTTATGATCATAGAGGAGCATAAAGGACCATAGATGACCTTAGAGGTCCAGAGAGGATCATGGATGACTATAGAGGATCATGGATGACCATAGAGGACCATTGATGACCTTAGAGGACCATTGATGACCTTAGAGTTCCATAGAGGATCATGGATGACTATAGAGGACCATTGATGACCTTAGAGGTCCATAGAGGATCATGGATGACTATAGAGGACCCTTGATGACCTTAGAGGAACATTGATGTCCTTAGAGGACCATTGAGGATCTTAGAGGTCCATAGAGGACCATTGAGGACCTTAGAGGTCCATAGAGGATCATGGATGACTATAGAGGACCATTGATGACCTTAGAGGTCCATAGAGGATCATGGATGACTATAGAGGACCCTTGATGACCTTAGAGGAACATTGATGTCCTTAGAGGACCATTGAGGATCTTAGAGGTCCATAGAGGACCATTGAGGACCTTAGAGGTCCATAGAGGATCATGGATGACTATAGAGGATCATGGAGGACCATTGAGGACCTTAGAGGTCCACAGAGGACCATTGAGGACCTTAGAGGTCCATAGAGGACCTTAGAGGACCATTGAGGACCTTAGAGGTCCATAGAGGACCATTGAGGACCTTAGAGGTCCATAGAGGATCATGGATGACCATAGAAGCATATAGGGGACCATTTATGACCATTGATGATTGTAGATGACTATTTATGACTGTAGATGGCCATAAAGGACAATTGATGATCATAGATGACCATAGAGGCTCGTAGATGGCCATAGAGGACCATTGATAACCATTAAAGACCATAAAGGACCATAGATGACTATAGATAATCATAAAGGACCATTTATGACCATAGAGGGCCATCGATAACTGTAGAGGACCACTGATGCCCATTGATGACTATAGAGGAACATTGATAACCATAGATGATCATATAGGACCATTGTGAAGAAAATAGACTTTATTCTGGATTTTCTCATAGACTCTGTTTGTCCTTTAAGAACCCCTGGACCCATCTGGGTGAAATTTGGATATGTTGGTCCCCCAGATCTGGGCTATCAGGGGGGTATGTAATGGCAGGGCGCTCTCTGCCTGGAGATAATTGGTTTATTCCTTAAACTGATCTGAATGTGTCATGTAAATCAGTGTTTCCCAACTCCAGTCCTCAAGGCACACCAACAGGTCGTGTTTTCAGGATTTCCCTCAGATGAAATGGCTGTGGTGATTACTAAGGCAGTGAAACTGATCAAATCACCTGTGCAAAATAATGGTAAGCCTGAAAACCTGACCTGTTGGTGTGCCTTGAGGACTGGAGTTGAAAAACACTGATGTAAATGATCTTTAGTCTGTCTCTGAAGAAGTGTCCATTGTGTGAATTTCTATTGTTTAGCAGGTGAGAAGTTCTAAATCACCTTGTCTGGGCAAAGGACCAGTAATTACCTCATGTGGATTCTATCGGAGACAGCCGTCTGTCTCCTAAAAGAGGTCTAATCAAGGGGGGCTCGTTAGTACACCATTGTATGATGTTGTGGGTGGAGTGTGTCATTGTATATCTGATTACATCAAGTATTCCTTTTGCTGTATAAATATAGGTAACCTGCGTCTCAATAAAGCATTCTTGACCTGGACACCCCTTCATGAAGTCTTTGCTCATGCTTGGGGAGGGGGAATATTCTTAAGCCCCGGACACACGACCGAGCTTCTCGGCAGAATCCAGTGAAAGACATATTCTGCCAAGGTTCTCGGTCGTGTGTACACTTCCGACCAGCGTCCCGTCGGGAAGCTCGTCGATCCAAAAATGACAGCACGCTCTCTTTTTCCTCGTTGTTCAATGAGGACTTTGGCTCAACGAGCTTTTCCGACCGCTCATCGGGAACCTCGTCGGGCGGAACGATGGGTTTAGCCTGACGAGGTTCTCGTACGTGTGTACGCGGCCTAACCATTCGGAAGAATCATCTTGGGAACTGCATTCATCTCCACTATCCCTCTACCTTCTATGGTAGCGATAATCCCTTATGCTCGGCGATTGGGAGGTGGAAAGAAGGCCACAGTACCCTAACCACTGCAGGTCTTAACAACCATGGAGGCAAATAGAGGACCATCAATGATCACTGATGACCATAAATAGTCAATGATGATGGTAGATAATCATTAAAGACCACAGAGGACCATTGGTGACCATAGATGATTATTTATGACCATGGAGGCCCATTGATAACTATAGAGGCCCATTGATGGCCATAGATGATTATTGATGACCAGAGAGGCCCATTGATGACCATGGAGGCCCATTGATGACCATAGATGATGATTGATGACCAGAGAGGCCCATTGATGACTATAGCGGCCCATTGATGGTCATAGATGATTATTGATGACCATGGAGGCCCATTGATAACTATAGAGGCCCATTGATGGCCATAGATGATTATTGATGACCAGAGAGGCCCATTGATGACCATGGAGGCCCATTGATGACCCTAGATGATGATTGATGACCAGAGAGGCCCATTGATGACTATAGCGGCCCATTGATGGTCATAGATGATTATTGATGACCATGGAGGCCCATTGATAACTATAGAGGCCCATTGATGGCCATAGATGATTATTGATGACCAGAGAGGCCCATTGATGACCATGGAGGCCCATTGATGACCATAGATGATGATTGATGACCAGAGAGGCCCATTGATGACTATAGCGGCCCATTGATGGCCATAGATGATTATTGATGACCATGGAGGCCCATTGATGACTATAGCGGCCCATTGATGGTCATAGATGATTATTTATGACCATGGAGGCCCATTGATAACTATAGAGGCCCATTGATGGCCATAGATGATTATTGATGACCAGAGAGGCCCATTGATGACCATGGAGGCCCATTGATGACCATAGATGATGATTGATGACCAGAGAGGCCCATTGATGACTATAGCGGCCCATTGATGGCCATAGATGATTATTGATGACCATGGAGGCCCATTGATAACTATAGAGGCCCATTGATGGCCATAGATGATGATTGATGACCAGAGAGGCCCATTGATGACTATAGCGGCCCATTGATGGTCATAGATGATTATTGATGACCATGGAGGCCCATTGATGACCATACATATTTATTGATGACCATGGAGACCCATTGATGACTATAGATGATTATTGATAACCAGAGAGGCCCATTGATGATCATAGATGATTATTGATGACCATGGAGGCCCATTGATGACCATGGAGGCCCAATGATGACAATGGAGGCCCATTGATGACCATAGATGATGATTGATGACCATAGATGATGATTGATGACCAGAGAGGCCCATTGATGACTAGTGATGAGCGGAATACGCCATATTCGATTTAGCGAATATTTCAAAGAATATTCGCGAATATTCGTTAATATCGAATATTCGTGATATTTTATAAAAAAAAAAAAAAAATTGCGAAATTTCGCAATTTTTTTTTTGGATAAAATATCACGAATATTCGATATTTACGAATATTTGCTATATTTTATAAAAAAATAAATTGCGAAATTTTGCTAGTGCGAATGCAAAAATGATTGCGAATTTTATTGCGAAATTTGAAAAAATACGAATATTCGAAATAGCGAATATTCGCCGCGATATTCGAGTTATTCGCGAATACTCGAATATGCAATATTCGTAGCGAATATTCGCAATGCGAATATTCGTGAGCAACACTATTGATGACCATGGAGGCCCATTGATGACCATACATATTTATTGATGACTATAGAGGCTCACTGATGACCATAGATGATTATTGATAACCAGAGAGGCCCATTGATGACCATGGAGGCCCATTGATGACTATAGATGATTATTGATGACCAGAGAGGCCCATTGATGACCATACATATTTATTGATGACCATGGAGGCCCATTGATGACCATAGATGATTATTGATAACCAGAGAGGCCCATTGATGACCATAGATGATTATTGATGACCATGGAGGCCCATTGATGACCATGGAGGCCCATTGATGACTATAGATGATTATTGATGACCAGAGAGGCCCATTGATGACCATACATATTTATTGATGACCATGGAGACCCATTGATGACTATAGATGATTATTGATGACCATGGAGGCCCATTGATGACCATAGATGATTATTGATGACCAGAGAGGCCCATTGATGACCATACATATTTATTGATGACCATGGAGGCCCATTGATGACCATGGAGACCCATTGATGACTATAGATGATTATTGATGACCATGGAGGCCCATTGATGACCATAGATGATTATTGATGACCAGAGAGGCCCATTGATGACCATAGATGATTATTGATGACCATGGAGGCCCATTGATGAGCATAGATATTTATTGATGACCAGAGAGGCCCATTGATGACCATATATATTTATTGATGACTATAGAGGCTCACTGATGACCATAGATGATTATTGATAACCAGAGAGGCCCATTGATGACCATAGATGATTATTGATGACCATGGAGGCCCATTGATGAGCATAGATATTTATTGATGACCAGAGAGGCCCATTGATGACCATACATATTTATTGATGACCATGGAGACCCATTGATGACTATAGATGATTATTGATGACCATGGAGGCCCATTGATGACCATAGATGATTATTGATAACCTCGGAGACCCATTGATGACCATAGATGATTATTGATGACCATAGAGGACTATGGATGATCTCAGCAGACGTCCAGCACATGGAGCGCCTTCTGTGGTTCTCCGGGATCACGGTTTGTATTTGCACAAGTATTGTTTGACCAGCCGGCAGTTGCTGTCATTCCACTTTAGAAACTCTGTAAGAGAGAGATTGTCGTTACCACTGACCGCATTTATCGGGCACCTTTGCTGCGTATTGGAAGTCACCCCTCTGTATAGAACTCCGGGTCACATGGGAGCCCTCTGGCTGCCCTGTTCTATATAACAATCTTTATTCGTATTTGACAACCCGCCCAGGTGCCCCCCATCATATTCGTACTCTCTATACAGGACAGCCCTCCCACAGGTGCCCCTCATCATATACATACTCTCTAACCAGGACATCCCCCCCATCCAGGTGCCCCCCCCCGTCATATACATACTCTCTATACAGGACAGCCCCCCGTCATATACATACTCTCTAACCAGGACATCCCCCCCACCCAGGTGCCTCCCGTCATATACATACTCTCTATACAGGACAGCCCCCCATCATATACATACTCTCTGCCCCCCCCCGTCAACCAGGACAGCCCCCCGTCACATCCCCCCCACCCAGGTTCCCGTCATATACATACTCTCTATACAGGACAGCCCCCCATCATATACATACTCTCTAACCAGCCCCCCCCCCCCCCCCGTCATATACATACTCTCTATACAGGACAGCCCCCCGTCATATACATACTCTCTATACAGGTGCCTCCCGTCACATACTCTCTATACAGCCCCCCGTCATATACATACTCTCTAACCAGGACATCCCCCCCCCCCAGGTGCCTCCCGTCATATACATACTCTCTATACAGGACAGCCCCCCATCATATACATACTCTCTAACCAGGACATCCCCCCCCCCCATCCAGGTGCCCCCCCCCGTCATATACATACTCTCTATACAGGACAGCCCCCCGTCATATACATACTCTCTAACCAGGACATCCCCCCCACCCAGGTGCCTCCCGTCATATACATACTCTCTATACAGGACAGCCCCCCAATCATATACATACTCTCTAACCAGGACATCCCCCCCACCCAGGTGCCTCCCGTCATATACATACTCTCTATACAGGACAGCCCCCCATCATATACATACTCTCTATACAGGACAGCCCCCATCATATACTTACTCTCTATACAGGACACCCCCTCCCCACCCAGGTGCCCCCCATCATATACATACTCTCTATACAGGACATCCCCCACCCAGGTCCCATATACATACTCTCTATACAGGTCCCCCCCACCCAGCCCCCCCATACTCTCTATACAGGACAGCCCCCCATCATATACATACTCTCTATACAGGACATCCCCCCACCCAGGTGCCCCCCCCCCCATCATATGCCCCCCCGTCACATACTCTCTATACAGGACATCCCCCCACCCAGCCCCCCCCCCCATCTCCGCAGTATTCTTCCTTCTTATAATTGTCCGGCTGACCCGTTAACCAGGAGCGGTAATTGTACATGGAGCCGTCATTCCACTTCCAGCGACCGTTCTACAGAGAAACGAACATTTAGAGAGATCCGCTCTGCGCCCCCGTCATATACATACTCTCTATACAGGACACCCCCCCACTCAGGTGCCCCCGTCATATACATCCTCTCTATACAGGACACCCCCCCACCCAGGTGCCCCCCGTCATATACATCCTCTCTATACAGTACACCCCCCCACTCAGGTGCCCCCGTCATATACATACTCTCTATACAGGACACCCCCCCACTCAGGTGCCCCCGTCATATACATCCTCTCTATACAGGACACCCCCCCACCCAGGTGCCCCCCGTCATATACATCCTCTCTATACAGTACACCCCCCCACTCAGGTGCCCCCGTCATATACATACTCTCTATACAGGACACCCCCCCACTCAGGTGCCCCCGTCATATACATCCTCTCTATACAGGACACCCCCCCACCCAGGTGCCCCCCGTCATATACATCCTCTCTATACAGTACACCCCCCCACTCAGGTGCCCCCGTCATATACATACTCTCTATACAGGACACCCCCCCACTCAGGTGCCCCCGTCATATACATCCTCTCTATACAGGACACCCCCCCACCCAGGTGCCCCCCGTCATATACATCCTCTCTATACAGTACACCCCCCCACTCAGGTGCCCCCCGTCATATACATCCTCTCTATACAGGACACCCCCCCACTCAGGTGCCCCCGTCATATACATCCTCTCTATACAGGACACCCCCCCACTCAGGTGCCCCCGTCATATACATCCTCTCTATACAGGACACCCCCCCACTCAGGTGCCCCCGTCATATACATCCTCTCTATACAGGACACCCCCCCACTCAGGTGCCCCCGTCATATACATCCTCTCTATACAGGACACCCCCCCACTCAGGTGCCCCCGTCATATACATCCTCTCTATACAGGACACCCCCCCACCCAGGTGCCCCCCGTCATATACATACTCTCTATACAGGACACCCCCCCCCCCACTCAGGTGCCCCCATCATATACATACTCTCTATACAGGACACCCCCCACCCAGGTGCCCCCCGTCATATACATCCTCTCTATACAGGACACCCCCCCACTCAGGTGCCCCCGTCATATACATCCTCTCTATACAGGACACCCCCCCACTCAGGTGCCCCCGTCATATACATCCTCTCTATACAGGACACCCCCCCACTCAGGTGCCCCCGTCATATACATCCTCTCTATACAGGACACCCCCCCACTCAGGTGCCCCCGTCATATACATCCTCTCTATACAGGACACCCCCCCACTCAGGTGCCCCCGTCATATACATCCTCTCTATACAGGACACCCCCCCACTCAGGTGCCCCCGTCATATACATCCTCTCTATACAGGACACCCCCCCACTCAGGTGCCCCCGTCATATACATCCTCTCTATACAGGACACCCCCCCACTCAGGTGCCCCCGTCATATACATCCTTTCTATACAGGACACCCCCCACTCAGGTGCCCCAGTCATATACATCCTCTCTATACAGGACACCCCCCCCACTCAGGTGCCCCCGTCATATACATCCTCTCTATACAGGACACCCCCCCACTCAGGTGCCCCCGTCATATACATCCTCTCTATACAGGACACCCCCCCACTCAGGTGCCCCCGTCATATACATCCTCTCTATACAGGACACCCCCCCACTCAGGTGCCCCCGTCATATACATCCTCTCTATACAGGACACCCCCCCACTCAGGTGCCCCCGTCATATACATCCTCTCTATACAGGACACCCCCCCACTCAGGTGCCCCCGTCATATACATCCTCTTTATACAGGAAACCCCCCCAGGTGCCCCCCATCATATACATCCTCTCTATACAGGACACCCCCTCCCAGGTGCCCCCTGTTATATACATAGGGCCAGATTCAGGAACAGTTAGGCTGGCGGATCCAGTGATCCGCCAGCCTAACTGTCACTTTGAGCCGGCGTTTCTGTTTTCTGTAACCAGAAAACAAGAAACGCCGGGTTGAAGTTTCGATGCGAGCAGCGTAACTGAGTTTCGCCATCGCATCGTTACTTCAACTTAAAAATGGCGCCGGGGGCGTTCCCGCCGATTTACGCTCAAAAAATATGTTAATGAGCGGAAATCGGCAATTCACGATCGAATTCCGGCGCGACGCAATGACGATACGACGTTTCCGGACGGGATACGCGGCGCATAGATATACCTACATGGGGTTGGAGTATCCTATGTTAGGTATAGGCGTCGTCATCGCGTCGGGAAAAAAAAAAAAAACGTCGCTTGCGTAAAACGGTCATGAATGGGAATGTGACGTCATTGACGTTCATTCACAGATTTTGGAGCATGCGCACGGGGATGTTTTGACACTCGACGCACGCATGCGCAGTACGTTGGCGGCGGGATCGCGCTTAGTTAGCATACTACACGCCCCGTACCCGCCCAATTTGAATTCCGCCGGCTCATTTGCGATGCGCTGCCGCAACTTTAGGAGCAAGTGCTTCATGAATGACAGCACTTGCTCCTAAAATTTCTGCAGCGCAACGCAAATGAGAAGCGTTACTCCAGAGCAAAGATGCGCCCATCTACCTGAATCTGGGCCATACTCTCTATACAGGACATCCCCCCCACCCAAGTGCCCCCCATCATATACATACTCTATATTCAGGACAATCCTCCCCCCCACCCAAGTGCCCCCCGTCATATACATCCTCTCTATACAGGACAGCCCCCCACCCAGGTGCCCCCCGTCATATACATACTCTCTATACAGGACACCCCCCCCCCACTCAGGTGCCCCCATCATATACATACTCTCTATACAGGACACCCCCCACCCAGGTGCCCCCCGTCATATACATCCTCTCTATACAGGACACCCCCCCACTCAGGTGCCCCCGTCATATACATACTCTCTATAGAGGACACCCCCCCACCCAGGTGCCCCCCGTCATATACATACTCTCTATACAGGACACCCCCCCTCAGGTGCCCCCCCGTCATATACATCCTCTCTATACAGGACACCCCCCCACTCAGGTGCCCCCCGTCATATACATACTCTCTATACAGGACACCCCCCCACTCAGGTGCCCCCCGTCATATACATACTCTCTATACAGGACACCCCGCCACCCAGGTGCCCCCCGTCATATACATCCTCTCTATACAGGACACCCCCCCACCCAGGTGCCCCCCGTCATATACATCCTCTCTATACAGGACACCCCCCCACCCAGGTGCCCCCCGTCATATACATCCTCTCTATACAGGACACCCCCCCACCCAGGTGCCCCCCGTCATATACATCCTCTCTATACAGGACACCCCCCCACTCAGGTGCCCCCCGTCATATACATACTCTCTATACAGGACATCCCTCCCATTTAAGTGCCCCCCTTCATATACATACTCTCTATACAGGACACCCCCTCACCCAAGTGCCCCCCATCATATACATACTCTATACAGGACACCCCCCCACCCAGGTGCCCCACGTCATATACATACTCTCTATACAGGACACCCCCTCCCAGGTGCCCCCCGTTATATACATCCTCTCTATACAGGACACCCCCCCCCCACCCCAGGTGCCCCCCGTCATATACATACTCTCTATACAGGACATCCCCCCCACCCAGGTGCCCCCCGTCATATACATACTCTCTATACAGGACACCCCCCCACCCAGATGCCCCCCTTCATATACATACTCTCTATACAGGACCTCTCTCCTTTCACCATGGACCTCTCACCACGGACCTCCTACCATGAACCTCTCACCACGGAGCCCCTACCATGGACCTCTCACCATGGACCTCTCTCCTTCCACCACGGACCTCCTACCATGGACCTCCTACCATGGACCTCTCTCCTTCCACCACAGACCTCCTACCATGGACCTCCTACCATGGACCTCTCTCCTTCCACCATGGACCTCCTACCATGGACCTCCTACCATGAACCTCTCTCTTTCCCCTACGCATCTTTATCCATGGACCTCTCTCCATGGACCTCTCTCTTCTCACCACAGATCTCTCACCATGGACCTCTCTCCTTCCACCACGGACCTCCTACCATGGGACTTCTCTCCTTCCACCACGGACCTCCTACCACGGACCTCCTACCATGGACCTCTCTCCTTCCCCTACGCATCTTTATCCATGAACCTCTCTCCATGGATCTCTCTCCTCACACCATAGATCTCTCAATATGGACCTCTCTTCTCACCACAGATCTCTCACCATGGACCTCTCTCCTTCCACCACGGACCTCTCACCACGGACCTCCTACCATGAACCTCTCACCACGGAGCCCCTACCATGGACCTCTCACCATGGACCTCTCTCCTTCGACCACGGACCTCCTACCATGGACCTCTCTCCTTCCACCACAGAGCCCCAACCACGGACCTCTCACCATGGACCTCTCTCCTTCCACCACGGACCTCCTACCATGGACCTCTCTCCTTTCACCACAGACCTCCTACCATGGACCTCCTACCATGGACCTCTCTCCTTCCACCATGGACCTCCTACCATGGACCTCCTACCATGGACCTCTCTCCTTCCCCTACGCATCTTTATCCATGAACCTCTCTCCATGGATCTCTCTCCTCACACCATAGATCTCTCAATATGGACCTCTCTCTTCTCACCACAGATCTCTCACCATGGACCTCTCTCCTTCCACCACGGACCTCCTACCATGGACCTCCTACCATGGACATCTCTCCTTCCACCACGGAGCCCCTACCACGGACCTCTCACCATGGACCTCTCTCCTTCCACCATGGACCTCCTACCACGGACCTCCTACCATGGACCTCCTATCATGGACCTCTCTCCTTCCCCTACGCATCTTTATCCATGGACCTCTCTCCATGGACCTCTCTCTTCTCACCACAGATCTCTCACCATAGACCTCTCTCCTTCCACCATTGATCTTTCTCCATAGACCTCTCTCCTTCCACCATGGATCTTTCTCCATAGACCTCTCTCCTTCCCCTACGCATCTTTATCCATGGACCTCTCTCCATGGACCTCTCACCATAGAAGTCTCTCCATGGTAGTAATCTCCTCGCACCATAGATCTCTCAATATGGACCTCTCTCTTCTCACCACAGATCTCTCACCATAGACCTCTCTCCTTCCACCATGGATCTTTCTCCATAGACCTCTCTCCTCTCACCTGCTCAGGGTCATGAAGTCCGATCCACACTGGCTGGTTCCTCTGGTAGGCAGAGATGTGGGAGGCAACGATATCGGCTTCGGCAGAGTCCATAATGGAGGCCAGATGTGCTCCATGTCCATATGACTGGCAGTCAAACTGTGAAGACAGAAGGTGGTACTGGTCAGAGCGGCCTGCTAATCCTTATTATGGGGTCCCTCCCATCTACTTCCACCCCTGAGGAGGGCAAGACCATATAGATAATGGGAGGGGGGGGGTGTTAGCCTGACTTTGGTTTTGTTTGTAATTTCCTCCGACATGAAACTACAAGTTAATCTAAGACTGCACAGAGGTGACAACACTGCTGTGTGATTACCTGCAGAAAGAACCGCGCTGTCACCCTGGGGAAATACTGCATGGAAGGACCAACCAATAAAAAAACAGCCTCCTTTTGAAAAACTATTGTCCCCCAAACATCTGGGGAGCCAATATTTTAGTGTCAGTGTAAAGGGTGATGCCTAGCATGGTGTAGATGTGATCCCTGGGTGAGGCCTAGCATGGTTTAGATGTGACCCCTGGGTGAGACCTAGCATGGTGTAGATGTGACCCCTGGGTGAGGCCTAGCATGGTTTAGATGTGACCCCTGGGTGAGACCTAGCATGGTGTAGATGTGACCCCTGGGTGAGGCCTAGCATGGTGTAGATGTGACCCCTGGGTGAGGCCTAGCATGGTGTAGATGTGACCCCTGGGTGAGACCTAGCATGGTGTAGATGTGACCCCTGGGTGAGACCTAGCATGGTGTAGATGTGACCCCTGGGTGAGACCTAGCATGGTGTAGATGTGACCCCTGGGTGAGACCTAGCATGGTGTAGATGTGACCCCTGGGTGAGGCCTAGCATGGTGTAGATGTGACCCCTGGGTGAGGCCTAGCATGGTATAGATGTGTCCACTGGGTGAGGCCTAGCATGGTGTAGATGTGACCCCTGGGTGAAGCCTAGCATGGTGTAGATGTGACCCCTGGGTGAGGCCTAGCATGGTATAGATGTGTCCACTGGGTGAAGCCTAGCATGGTGTAGATGTGACCCCTGGGTGAGGCCTAGCATGGTGTAGATGTGTCCACTGGGTGAGGCCTAGCATGGTGTAGATGTGACCCCTGGGTGAAGCCTAGCATGGTGTAGATGTGACCCCTGGGTGAGGCCTAGCATGGTGTAGATGTGTCCACTGGGTGAGGCCTAGCATGGTGTAGATGTGACCCCTGGGTGAGGCCTAGCATGGTGTAGATGTGTCCACTGGGTGAGGTCTAGCATTGTGTAGATGTGTCCACAGGGTGAGGCCTAGCATGGTGTAGACGTGGATCCTGTAGTGGCCTAGCATGGTGTAGATGACACCACTGGGTGAGGCCTAGCATGGTGTAGATGTGTCCACTGGGTGAGGCCTAGCATGGTTTAGATTTGACCCCTGGGTGAGGCCTAGCATGGTGTAGACGTGGAACCTGTAGAGGCCTAGCATAGTGTAGATGTGTCCACTGGGTGAGGCCTAGCATGGTGTAGACGTGGACCCTGTAGAGGCCTAGCATGGTGTAGACGTGGACCCTGTAGAGGCCTAGCATGGTGTAGACGTGGACCCTGTAGAGGCCTAGCATGGTGTAGACGTAGACCCTGTAGAGGCCTAGCATGGTGTAGACGTAGACCCTGTAGAGGCCTAGCATGGTGTAGACGTAGACCCTGTAGAGGGCTAGCATGGTGTAGACGTGGACCCTGTAGAGGCCTAGCATGGTGTAGACGTGGACCCTGTAGAGGCCTAGCATGGTGTAGACGTAGAACCTGTAGAGGCCTAGCATGGTGTAGACGTGGACCCTGTAGAGGCCTAGCATGGTGTAGACGTAGACCCTGTAGAGGCCTAGCATGGTGTAGACGTAGACCCTGTAGAGGCCTAGCATGGTGTAGACGTAGACCCTGTAGAGGCCTAGCATAGTGTAGACGTAGACCCTGTAGAGGCCTAGCATGGTGTAGACGTGGACCCTGTAGAGGCCTAGCATGGTGTAGACGTGAACCCTGTAGAGGCCTAGCATGGTGTAGACGTGGACCCTGTAGAGGCCTAGCATGGTGTAGACGTGGACCCTGTAGAGGCCTAGCATGGTGTAGATGTGTCCACTGGGTGAGACCTAGCATGGTCTAGATGTTACCCGTGGGTGAGGCCTAGCATGGTGTAGACGTGGACCCTGTAGAGGCCTAGCATGGTGTAGACGTGGACCCTGTAGAGGCCTAGAATGGTGTAGATGTGTCCTCTGGGTGAGGCCTAGCATGGTGTAGATGTGTCCACTGGGTGAGGCCTAGCATGGTGTAGATGTGACCCCTGGGTGAGGCCTAGCATGGTGTAGACGTGGACCCTGTAGAGGCCTACCATGGTGTAGACGTGGACCCTGTAGAGGCCTAGAATGGTGTAGATGTGTCCTCTGGGTGAGGCCTAGCATGGTGTAGATGTGACCTAGCATGGTGTAGATGTGACCCCTGGGTGAAGCCTAGCATGGTGTAGATGTGACCCCTGGGTGAGGCCTAGCATGGTATAGATGTGTCCACTGGGTGAAGCCTAGCATGGTGTAGATGTGACCCCTGGGTGAGGCCTAGCATGGTGTAGATGTGTCCACTGGGTGAGGTCTAGCATTGTGTAGATGTGTCCACAGGGTGAGGCCTAGCATGGTGTAGACGTGGATCCTGTAGTGGCCTAGCATGGTGTAGATGACACCACTGGGTGAGGCCTAGCATGGTGTAGATGTGTCCACTGGGTGAGGCCTAGCATGGTTTAGATTTGACCCCTGGGTGAGGCCTAGCATGGTGTAGACGTGGAACCTGTAGAGGCCTAGCATAGTGTAGATGTGTCCACTGGGTGAGGCCTAGCATGGTGTAGACGTGGACCCTGTAGAGGCCTAGCATGGTGTAGACGTGGACCCTGTAGAGGCCTAGCATGGTGTAGACGTGGACCCTGTAGAGGCCTAGCATGGTGTAGACGTGGACCCTGTAGAGGCCTAGCATGGTGTAGACGTAGACCCTGTAGAGGCCTAGCATGGTGTAGACGTAGACCCTGTAGAGGCCTAGCATGGTGTAGACGTAGACCCTGTAGAGGCCTAGCATGGTGTAGACGTGGACCCTGTAGAGGCCTAGCATGGTGTAGACGTGGACCCTGTAGAGGCCTAGCATGGTGTAGACGTAGACCCTGTAGAGGCCTAGCATGGTGTAGACGTAGACCCTGTAGAGGCCTAGCATGGTGTAGATGTAGACCCTGTAGAGGCCTAGCATGGTGTAGACGTGGAACCTGTAGAGGCCTAGCATAGTGTAGATGTGTCCACTGGGTGAGGCCTAGCATGGTGTAGACGTAGACCCTGTAGATGCCTAGCATGGTGTAGACGTGGACCCTGTAGAGGCCTAGCATGGTGTAGACGTGGACCCTGTAGAGGCCTAGCATGGTGTAGACGTAGACCCTGTAGAGGCCTAGCATGGTGTAGACGTGGACCCTGTAGAGGCCTAGCATGGTGTAGACGTGAACCCTGTAGAGGCCTAGCATGGTGTAGACGTGGACCCTGTAGAGGCCTAGCATGGTGTAGACGTGGACCCTGTAGAGGCCTAGCATGGTGTAGATGTGTCCACTGGGTGAGACCTAGCATGGTCTAGATGTTACCCCTGGGTGAGGCCTAGCATGGTGTAGACGTGGACCCTGTAGAGGCCTAGCATGGTGTAGACGTGGACCCTGTAGAGGCCTAGCATGGTATAGATGTGTCCACTGGGTGAGACCTAGCATGGTGTAGATGTGTCCACTGGGTGAGGCCTAGCATGGTGTAGATGTGTCCACTGGGTGAGGCCTAGCATGGTGTAGATGTGTCCACTGGGTGAGGCCTAGCATGGTGTAGATGTGACCCCTGGGTGAGGCCTAGCATGGTGTAGACATGGACCCTGTAGAGGCCTAGCATGGTGTAGACGTGGACCCTGTAGAGGCCTAGCATGGTGTAGATGTGTCCACTGGGTGAGGCCTAGCATGGTGTAGATGTGTCCACTGGGTGAGGCCTAGCATGGTGTAGATGTGTCCACTGGGTGAGGCCTAGCATGGTGTAGATGTGACCCCTGGGTGAGGCCTAGCATGGTGTAGACGTGGACCCTGTAGAGGCCTACCATGGTGTAGACGTGGACCCTGTAGAGGCCTAGAATGGTGTAGATGTGTCCTCTGGGTGAGGCCTAGCATGGTGTAGATGTGACCCCTGGGTGAGGCCTAACATGATGTAGATGTGAACCCGGGGTGGGGCCTAGCATGGTGTAGATGTGTCCTCTGGGTGAGGCCTAGCATGGTGTAGACGTGGACCCTGTAGAGGCCTAGCATGGTGTAGATGTGTCCACTGTGTTCACTGGGTGAGGCCTAGCATGGTGTAGATGTGACCACTGGGTGAGGCCTAGCATGGTGTAGATGTGGACCCTGTAGAGGCCTAGCATGGTGTAGATGTGTCCACTGGGTGAGACCTAGCATGGTCTAGATGTTACCCCTGGGTGAGGCCTAGCATGGTGTAGACGTGGACCCTGTAGAGGCCTAGCATGGTGTAGACGTGGACCCTGTAGAGGCCTAGCATGGTATAGATGTGTCCACTGGGTGAGACCTAGCATGGTGTAGATGTGTCCACTGGGTGAGGCCTAGCATGGTGTAGATGTGTCCACTGGGTGAGGCCTAGCATGGTGTAGATGTGTCCACTGGGTGAGGCCTAGCATGGTGTAGATGTGACCCCTGGGTGAGGCCTAACATGGTGTAGACATGGACCCTGTAGAGGCCTAGCATGGTGTAGACGTGGACCCTGTAGAGGCCTAGCATGGTGTAGATGTGTCCACTGGGTGAGGCCTAGCATGGTGTAGATGTGTCCACTGGGTGAGGCCTAGCATGGTGTAGATGTGTCCACTGGGTGAGGCCTAGCATGGTGTAGATGTGACCCCTGGGTGAGGCCTAGCATGGTGTAGACGTGGACCCTGTAGAGGCCTACCATGGTGTAGACGTGGACCCTGTAGAGGCCTAGAATGGTGTAGATGTGTCCTCTGGGTGAGGCCTAGCATGGTGTAGATGTGACCCCTGGGTGAGGCCTAGCATGGTGTAGATGTGTCCTCTGGGTGAGGCCTAGCATGGTGTAGACGTGGACCCTGTAGAGGCCTAGCATGGTGTAGATGTGTCCACTGTGTTCACTGGGTGAGGCCTAGCATGGTGTAGATGTGACCACTGGGTGAGGCCTAGCATGGTGTAGATGTGACCACTGGGTGAGGCCTAGCATGGTGTAGACATGGACCCTGTAGAGGCCTAGCATGGTGTAGACGTGGACCCTGTAGAGGCCTAGCATGGTGTAGATGTGTCCACTGGGTGAGGCCTAGCATGGTGTAGATGTGTCCACTGGGTGAGGCCTAGCATGGTGTAGATGTGACCACTGGGTGAGGCCTAGCATGGTGTAGATGTGTCCACTGGGTGAGGCCTAGCATGGTGTAGATGTGTCCACTGGGTGAGGCCTAGCATGGTGTAGATGTGTCCACTGGGTGAGGCCTAGCATGGTGTAGATGTGTCCACTGGGTGGGGCCTAGCATGGTGTAGATGTGACCCCTGGGTGGGGCCTAGCATGGTGTAGATGTGACCCCTGGGTGGGGCCTAGCATGGTGTAGATGTGTCCACTGGGTGGGGCCTAGCATGGTGTAGATGTGACCCCTGGGTGGGGCCTAGCATGGTGTAGATGTGACCCCTGGGTGGGGCCTAGCATGGTGTAGATGTGACCCCTGGGTGGGGCCTAGCATGGTGTAGACGTGGACCCTGTATGAATGAATGAATGAATGAATGAATGAATGAATGAAAACTTGTATAGCGCGGCACATGCGAACTGAATCGCCTCTGGGCGCTTGTTGTTCCTGTCTCCCTTGATATCAAAAGAGAAAAGTCTTGACCTTTTTCCTAAATGCTAGGTGGTTCTCCTCCAACCGAATGCTGGTTGGTAAAGCGTTCCATAGTCTGGGGCCTTGGATCGCGAATCTTCTTTCTCCTTTGGACTTGAAGTTGGCTTTCGGAACCTGGAGCAGGTGCTGATTCGTGGATCGCAAAACGCGATTGGGATTATGCGCTTTTATTATTTCGCATAAATAGAGGGGGGCATTTCCATGGACACATCTATGCGTAAGACAGAGAGCTTTAAAAGCAATTCTGTCTTTAACTGGTAGCCAATGAAGGGCTCGCAGTGAAGGTGAGATAGATTCCCAGGGTTTTTTCCCTGTCACAAGTCTGTAGAGGCCTAGCATGGTGTAGACGCGGACCCTGTAGAGGCCTAGCATGGTGTAGATGTGTCCTCTGGGTGAGGCCTAGCATGGTGTAGATGTGACCCCTGGGTGAGCCCTAACATGATGTAGATGTGTCCTCTGGGTGAGGCCTAGCATGGTGTAGACGTGGACCCTGTAGAGGCCTAGCATGGTGTAGATGTGTCCACTGTGTCCACTGGGTGAGGCCTAGCATGGTGTAGATGTGACCGCTGGGTGGGGCCTAGCATGATGTAGACGTGAACCCGGGGTGAGGCCTAGCATGGTGTAGATGCGGACCCTGTAGAGGCCTAGCATGGTGTAGATGTGTCCTCTGGGTGAGGCCTAGCATGGTGTAGACGTGGACCCTGTAGAGGCCTAGCATGGTGTAGATGTGACCCCTGGGTGAGGCCTAACATGATGTAGATGTGACCCCTGGGTGAGGCCTAGCATGGTGTAGATGTGTCCTCTGGGTGAGGCCTAGCATGGTGTAGATGTGTCCTCTGGGTGAGGCCTAGCATGGTGTAGATGTGTCCTCTGGGTGAGGCCTAGCATGGTGTAGATGTGACCCCTAACTAACCCTAAGGAGGAGGAGCCTAGGGTAGTATTTAGAGTAATAGGAATAAATGGAGCGTTATGAGAAACGCCTTACCTCGGCCTCAGACCAGCTTAGCGGGTATCGGAAAAATCCATAACAGTTCGCCTTGTAAAAGAACCATCCGGGGGGGCAACTACTTCGTGCCTTAGTACCTAGAGCAAAAGGAAACATGGGTGCAAGACCAATCATTACTCAGAGTGATAGATGGGGAGGAAGCTGTGTGTAGGGGGGCAATAAAATACTCTGCGGGGGGCACTATACTGTAGCTATGTGTGCAGGGGGGTAATAATGCTCTCTGAGAAGGAAGGGTGATAATACTGACTATATTGACTAGGCCTCTGTGAGGGGGGTAATAGTAGATATGGCCTTGTACAAGGAGGGTAATTATTTGGCTACTTAGTAGGAGGGTAGTGGTAAGTAAGGTAGTAATCTCTATGTAGGGAAGATATTAGGAGGGTAGTGGTAAGTAAGGTAGTAATCTCTATGTAGGGAAGATAGTAGGAGGGACGTGGTAAGTAAGGTAGTAATCTCTATGTAGGGAAGATAGTGGGAGGGACGTGGTAAGTAAGGTAGTAATCTCTATGTAGGGAAGATAGTAGGAGGGTAGTGGTATGTAAGGTAGTAATCTCTATGTAGGGAAGATAGTAGGAGGGTAGTGGTAAGTAAGGTAGTAATCTCTATGTAGGGAAGATAGTAGGAGGGACGTGGTAAGTAAGGTAGTAATCTCTATGTAGGGAAGATAGTAGGAGGGACGTGGTAAGTAAGGTAGTAATCTCTATGTAGGGAAGATAGTAGGAGGGACGTGGTAAGTAAGGTAGTAATCTCTATGTAGGGAAGATAGTAGGAGGGACGTGGTAAGTAAGGTAGTAATCTCTATGTAGGGGAGATAGTAGGAGGGACGTTTTCCGTCATTATTCGTTATTTTCGTTGATTCGTTAACCTACGAATAAACTAATGGTTTAGCGCAAATAATAACGAATAACGATATTTCCAAAAATAACGAATATGGAAAACTACGAAGATACGAAACTACTAAATGTAAAAGAACAACACAACGAAAGAAAAAAGAAACGAAAACATAGAAATAACGAAAACACCGAACACAAAAAAAAAATCATAATTACGAAAAATAAACAAAAATGCAAACTTACTAATATTTGAAGAACGAAAAGAAAACAACCGAAATGCCGAACAAAGAATAAAAAACGAAGCAAAACTAATGAAAAATAAATTACGAATCTTCGGAAAACGGAAATGAAATAATGTAAATTCACTTTCATTAGTACTGTGACCAATAGCCACTCAGCGCTGTCCCTTCCCCTGAAGAGGTTTGTTCCTTCCCCCAATGAGCTTCTTTCTTATGTGGCTCCTTGACCTTGTGTCTTTATCTGTGTTAGTCAATCGCAGTAAATTACGATGTTTTACAAAATTACGACGAGTAGTGTGTGGAATAAACGTAAAATGTATTTTAACAGAATTACGAATGCAATAAAATCTACAAAAGAACGTTGTTATAATCCAATGAAATTAGACACGAAAATACGAATGATCATAAAGCAACGAAGATTTATTTCTTACGAAAATAGAAAACGCTGCATTATGGAAAATATAATGTAAATACGAATATCAAAACAACGAAAAATAAACCAACGTAAAAACGAATGAACGAATAAATTCATAGTAAAAATACGAACGAGGCAGAATACAACATTTAACGAAAATACTAATCTCCAATCAACGAAAAATAAACTAACATAAAAAAACGGAAACGTAAAAAAAGTGTTACGAAAATACTAAAGAGTACGAATACGATAACTAACGTCTTACGAAATTACGACTCGTTACGAATCACGATAAACGAACAGAAACGAAACAGAAATAAACGAAAATTTTTGTTGTGCACATGTCTAGTGGTAAGTAAGGTAGTAATCTCTATGTAGGGAAGATAGTAGGAGGGACGTGGTAAGTAAGGTAGTAATCTCTATGTAGGGAAGATAGTAGGAGGGACGTGGTAAGTTAGGTAGTAATCTCTATGTAGGGAAGATAATAGGAGGGACGTGGTAAGTAAGGTAGTAATCTCTATGTAGGGAAGATAGTAGGAGGGTAGTGGTAAGTTAGGTAGTAATCTCTATGTAGGGAAGATAATAGGAGGGACGTGGTAAGTTAGGTAGTAATCTCTATGTAGGGAAGATAGTAGGAGGGTAGTGGTAAGTAAGGTAGTAATCTCATTATAGGGAAGATGGTAGGAAGGTAGTGGTAAGTAAGGTAGTAATCTCTATGTGGGAAGATAGTAGGAGGGACGTGGTAAGTAAGGTAGTAATCTCTATATAGGGGAGATATTAGGAGGGACGTGGTAAGTAAGGTAGTAATCTCTATGTAGGGAAGATAGTAGGAGGGATGCTAAGTGAGTTGGGCTTCTGAAAAGACATTTCATTGTGTATAGATGTGTTGTGACTCCAAAGGTCAGACGTCTCTCTTCAGGTGTATTGAATTAGCATGTCAATTATGTTTAGTAAAGGAATGTGTTTAGATGCCATTATCTAAAAGAATGTGATTGAAGCCCCAATTGTGTAATGTGGGGGTGGAGAGTTCTTTGTCCCTGTGATTAACTGTGACATGTTTGTAACTGTATAAGAACCAGCAGAGTGTACCATTAAAGCATTCACTCATTTGAAACCAAAGAGAACCGAGCGTGTCTCATCTTAATTCTGGGGAATGGATTGTGTCTACAGGGATTGTCGCAGTGTGTCAGATAAGCTTGTCGTGGTTGGATGGAAGGTTGTAAGCGGTGGTGACCGTTACATTGGTGGCGCAGCAGTGGGATGATTCCATCTTCAGAAGGACGGCTACAAGGACACATGACAATGGAGACGGTGTATGAACGGATGAAGCTCTCTTCCCTCATGGACTTACTGGAGAGCCGGGGCAGACCGGCCAGCAACCGTAAGAAAAGGGACATTATCGCACAACTTGTCGAAATGAATAGAGCTAAGAGGCCCAGCGTAACAGACAGGACACCCGAGGAAGATTTTTTTGATCGGGCTGTTAAACATGGACTGGCACAATATGGTCCTAATCCTCCACCGGAGATCATAGACAGGGTTATAGCGGCTGTGGATGCCACCTTGCGACAGCGAAGAAGTGCTGCAGCAGCTGAAGTCACAGCAGCACCAACTAAAGAGAGAGGAGAGGTGCAGATACCAGTCTCCATGGAAGAGGAATTCCAAAGGAGGTTACAAGAGATGCGGATACAGCATAGAGGACCAGTATCAGAGGAGGTCCTGCTGGGATGGTCGGATGTGATTCGGTACCAACTCTGGAAGGAAGCGCTAGCTCTGGAGCAGCAACACCAAGGAAAGGTCCTGCCCTCCATCTATGTAAGGTACTGGCCGCAGTATGACGTAGGAGTGCTGTTGTTGGGGAAACAACCGAAGCAGGAGTGGACAGCAGAGTTAAGCAGGCTGATCCGGGCAGAGATGCAAAAAAGCTACAGAGCCCTCCGGTGGTATGTAGCCCAAGAGTGCCCGTGGTCAGCGGATGACAGCCCCACAGAAGGCTATGACTATGATGGCCTGGGATTATTGTATTGGAGGATGTCCAGTGATCCCGACTTTGGGGATGATCGGGAGTGGCGCTTGGAGGACATAATGGAGCACAGAGAGGAAAAATTGAATATCTCGGGAGGCCACTGGTCACAGGAAGATTTAGAATTTCTGGCCATTCAATAATGGGAGCTGGAGGTCGCCTACAAACAGCTGCTAGACTCGGCTCAGCAGCAGGGTGGGGCTCCCGTTGCCTGGGACTATGAGGAAAGTTCAGATGACAACTGTGAACTCCTGGCTGATGAATCGGCAGTGGAAAAAATGGAGATTGCCATCCCTAAAGCCAAAGCGGATGGTGTGGAGTTCCAGAGAGCCGGGGCAGTTGGCCCCCCTCTCCAACAACAAGCTGAGGTGGTAAAGCTTTTACCCCCAGCTGAATCACTGGCAGCAGGGCAGGATGCTGCTGGCCGCTGCACACAACTGCAGCTTGAGCTGATATCGGGGGATGGGACTGTGGTCTCCACTCACAGCAACCCAGCGGAAGAGCTGGCCACAGAGCAGAGTGCCACAAGACTCTGCTCTCAACTAATGGAAGAGGGAGTTCCAGGGGTAGTGGATGGGACTTCAGTCTCCACTGGCACAACCCCAGAAAATGGTGCGGCACTGGGACAGGAGGATGTCGGCTTTGTTTGCAAGCACCGGGGGATTTTCACCAAGCACCAGTGGATGGGACTTCAGTCTCCACTGGTATACCCCAGGAAGGGGGGCAGTTGGCCCAGATCCCCAACAGCATGATGGACTGGGCCCAGCCACCCTGCCTTCTCTCCAGCGGCTGAAAGGACTCCAGGAAGAAGGGTCAGTCCAGGCCTCTCCCTAGCGGCAGGCATGTTCTCTGAGAGAGGCAGAGGTTGGCGGGGTGAGTAATGCTCAGTTTGGAGACATTTATTTGGGGTACAGTATGGATACCAGCATTGGAGGACTGGAACTACTGACGGACTTCGGAGTCAACCCGTTTGGGGTTCCCTCCTGTTTCCGTCTCCCACCGAATTTATTTATTTATTAAAATGCTTATAAAACAACAGCACAGTCCTACACACGTGCCTCGATGCGCTGGCGGGATAAAACAGAACAGAAAAGGGGCAGAAAACGACCAAACAAGTGAAAATAAAACAATAACAATCAGCCAACAAGAAAATATAAAAAACATACAAAGTTAAATATATAAAATGTAGAGATATTAGAATACTTTATATTTGGGTCACCCCGAAAGTCTGGACATATAGCCACGTTTTTAACAATCTCCTAAACATTCTCCAGTCTTATGGGAAGAGGCAAAGAGTTCCAGAACTGAGCGCCTTGAACTTCCAGGCTCCTCCCACCACATTTCTTTTTGGCAAATTTGGGGATGTTGAACAAAGCCAAATTGTCAGACCGCAGCGATCTGGTAGGCACATATCTGATAAATTCTTTTCTGATACAGCCCGGTCCAAAACCATGGATGGCCTTATGCACAAGACACCCTGTCTTGAACTGAACCCGTTGTACCACGGGCAGCCAGTGCAAGGCCTGTAGGGATGGAGTGATGTGATCGTACCGGCCCACGCCAAAAGGGGAGAGATGTAACGGCATGACCCGTGACGCCCAGAGAGAGACTTTTGAGGGATGGGGGGTACACCTAAGGAATCTTGGGTCTAGGGTCACCCTGTGCCCCTTTTGATAAATGACAATTCATGTATTGCAGAAGACGGGACAGATTACAGGTGATTTCATGTTGACCCACAACCAGGTCAATAAGAATGACTCTTTCAATGCTTAACCCAGGCTGTTGAGATGCTAAGTGAGTCGGACTTCCTTTCATTGTGTAAAGATGTGTTGTGACTCTAAAGATCAGACGTCTCTCTTCAGGTGTATTGAATTAGCATGTCAATTATGTTTAGTAAAGGAACGTGTTTTGTGTAACAGGTGAGGGGAACTTGTCAAGCTGTAGTAATTACCTCCTCTAATTGCGGAGACGGGACGTCTGGGGGATGACTGATAATTACCTCAACTGAATGTCATTATCTAAAAGAATGTGATTGAAGCCCCTCATGGTGTGATGAGGGGGGTGGAGAGTTCTTTGTCCCTGTGATTACCTTTAACATGCTGTACTGTATATAAGAAAGCTAAGATACCATTAAAGGCGTTCATACATTTTGGAACACGAACAGAGCTGCGTGTCTCGTCCTTGTTCTGGGGCATGAAATGGGTCCCGTCGGCTGGATTGTCGCATAAGCTGTCGTGGTTAGGGCGATGGAACGGATATCGTAAACGGTGGTGACCGTTACAGTACGTAAGGTAGTAATCTCTATGTAGGGAAGATAGTAGGAGGGTAGTGGTAAGTAAGGTAGTCATCTCTATGTAGGGAAGATAGTAGGAGGGTAGTGGTAAGTAAGGTAGTAATCTCTATGTAGGGAAGATAGTAGGAGGGTAGTGGTAAGTAAGGTAGTAATCTCTATGTAGGGAAGATAGTAGGAGTGTAGTGGTAAGTAAGGTAGTAATCTCTATGTAGGGAAGGTAGTAGGAGGGACGTGGTAAGTAAGGTAGTAATCTCTACGTAGGGAAGATAGTAGGAGGGACGTGGTAAGTAAGGTAGTAATCTCTATGTAGGGAAGATAGTAGGAGGGTAGTAACAAGCAATCTTTGATAGCAGGAGTAGTATATTTACCTTCTGCAAGCTGAGTGATGGTCAAAGAGCCCAGAAGCAGAACTACGAGTAACGAAGCCTCCATGTTACCTGCAAAGAATTGTTGTTAAGAATAAACAATGAGAAAGCATTTCTTCTACTATGATTAGCTGTGGCAGAGAGGAAAACTCGCAAGTGTGTGAGCAACGAGAGTCATCATGTGAGCATGCAAGTCGGCGTGTGGCGGTGTGAGGAGAGTCGGCGTGTGGCGGCGTGAGGAGAGTCGGCGTGTGGCGGCGTGAGGAGAGTCGGCGTGTGGCGGTGTGAGTAGAGTCGGCGTGTGGCGGCGTGAGGAGAGTCGGCGCGTGGCGGCGTGAGGAGAGTCGGCGTGTGGCGGCGTGAGGAGAGTCGGCGTGTGGCGGTGTGAGGAGAGTCGGCGTGTGGCGGTGTGAGGAGAGTCGGCGTGTGGCGGCGTGAGGAGAGTCGGCGTGTGGCGGTGTGAGGAGAGTCGGCATGTGAGGAGAGTCGGCGTGTGGCGGTGTGAGGAGAGTCGGCATGTGAGGAGAGTCGGCGTGTGGCGGTGTGAGGAGAGTCAGCGTGTGGCGGCATGAGGAGAGTCGGCGTGTGGCAGTGTGAGGAGTGAAGCAGTGTGAGGAGTGAAGCGGTGTGAAGAGTGAAGCGGTGTGAGGAGTGAAGCGGTGTGAAGAGTGAAGCGGTGTGAGGAGTGAAGCGGTGTGAAGAGTGAAGGGGTGTGAGGAGTGAAGCAGTGTGAGGAGTGAAGCGGTGTGAAGAGTGAAGCGGTGTGAGGAGTGAAGCGGTGTGAAGAGTGAAGCGGTGTGAGGAGTGAAGCAGTGTGAGGAGTGAAGCGGTGTGAAGAGTGAAGCGGTGTGAGGAGTGAAGCGGTGTGAAGAGTGAAGCGGTGTGAGGAGTGAAGCGGTGTGAGGAGTGAAGCGGTGTGAAGAGTGAAGCGGTGTGAGGAGTGAAGCGGTGTGAAGAGTAAAGCGGTGTGAGGAGTGAAGCGGTGTGAGGAGTGAAGCGGTGTGAAGAGTGAAGCGGTGTGAGGAGTGAAGCGGTGTGAAGAGTGAAGCGGTGTGAGGAGTGAAGCGGTGTAGTGTATATCGGGGGTAGAGAGATGAATGGTCTTACCCGTCTCTCGGAGATTATGGAGCTCCTGTAGCCGGATTGCCGCCTCTATATAGGAGTATCGGGATTCCTCTCCTGGTTATAAAGTGATTTCCTTAGAGATAAGGACAGATGGATTCCGTCTCACACCCAACAATACGATCTCCACCTTCATACACCTCCTCCACCCCGATCTACGACCTCCTCCCACCTCCTCCACTCCGATCTACGACCTCCGCCCACCTCCTCCACCCGATCTACGACCTCCTCCACCCCGATCTACGACCTCCACCTGCCGTCTCCTCCTCATCTCACATACAGCCCAGAACTCTCCCAATATGTTCCGTCACCTTGTAATAAATAGAAGGTCCCGCCGGGCGCCGCCCCTCCTTATCTATATTATCCAGAGGGCAATTCCCCCATCTCTCTGCAAACATTCTCTGTTTTCTCAGATGTCATTATTACATTGTAATGGATTTCAGGTGCGATAATTTATCATCCGGAATTTGTCATCTACGCCGCATGACCGCCAGGGATGAGCCGCCCCACCCCCCCACCCCCCGTTTAGGTTCACATCCAGAACATGCAAACAGACTGAAAGTTTGCGCAAACTTTCGAACACTGTTACAGTCTATGGGACTCGAACATCAGAAATCAAAAGTGTGAATTTTAAAGGCCAATATGCAAGTTATTGACCTAAAAAGGGTTTGGGGACCCGGGTCCTGCCCCAGGGGAGTGTTTGGGGACCCGGGTCCTGCCCCAGGGGAGTGTTTGGGGACCTAGGTCCTGCCCCAGGGGAGTGTTTGGGGACCCGGGTCCTGCCCCAGGGGAGTGTTTGGGGACCCGGGTCCTGCCCCAGGGGAGTGTTTGTGGACCTGGGTCCTGCCCCAGGGGAGTGTTTGGGGAACCGGGTCCTGCCCCAGGGGAGTGTTTGGGGACCCGGGTCCTGCCCCAGGGGCCATGTATCAATGCAAAAAAACGGCTGTTTTTTCGGGAGCAGTGAATTTAATAATGCTTAAAGTGAGACAATAAAAATGAAATATTTCTTTAAATTTCGTACATAGGGGGTGTGTATAGGATGCCTGTGAAGTAGCGCATGTTTCCTGTGCTTAGAAGAGTCCCTGCAGAAAATGTCAACAGAGCCGGTGGAGAGGCGGAGAGGTGCACCCTGTGATCGGTGAAAAAGCCTCCAGCAGCACTGAATGTCCGTTCTGAAAGAACACTGGATGCAGGACAGGCCAGTAGCTCAATTGCGTACTGTGCAAGCTCTGGCCAGTGATCCATCCTCAAGCCCCAGTAAGCCAGAGGATTTTCGGTGGGGAAGGTGTCCAAGTCGGATCTTGCCCCTAGGTATTCCCGGACCATGTAAAGCAGACGCTGGCGATGGTTGCTGGAACCGGTCAGACCTTGGGGCTGCGGACTAAAAAACTGCCTGAACGCATCGGTCAGACGACCACCTTCTCCACTGCCCCTTCTGTGACTCACCGAAGCCTCTGCAAGACGTTGTCCAGAGCCAGGTTTTGGTAATCCCCCCGGTTCTGGGAACGCATTGCACAGACCCTTCTGCAAGGCCTCCCGCAGAAGTTTCATCTTCAGCTCCCTCTGCGATGGTAACATAAGCTCCGCAACCTTACTCCTGTAACGTGGATCAAGGAGAGTCGCCAGCCAGTAATGATCCCTCTCCTTGATACCACATACACGAGGATCCTTTACGCAGGCTTTGCAGAATCAGGGAGGCCATGCAGCGTAGGTTTGCAGAGGCATTCGGGGCACCGTCCTCTGGGTCACTGAGGACGACAGGATCCACAGGCACCTCATCCCAGCCACGTAAAACTCCACGTGCTCCTTGGGACTGTAAGTGATCCCTTGAAGACTGCTGATGCTGAGTGCTAGGCTCCACCTCCATGCTGCTGATACAATCCTCCTCCTCTTCCTCCTCTTCCTGTGTGCTAGGTGGGCAAGCAGGCCCACTCTCTGGGTAAAGGGGGCCTTGAGAGGTAAGGAAGTCCTCCTCTTCCTCCCTCTGTTCTGCCTCAAGGGCCCTGTCCATTATTCCATGTAGCGTGTGCTCCAACATGTGAATAAGAGGGACAGTCTCACTGATGCATGCACTGTCACTGCTCACCATCCTCGTGGCCTCCTCAAATGGTGACAGGACAGTGCATGCATCCCTGATCAGGACCCACTGGCGTGGCGAGAAAAAGCCAAGCTCTGCTGACCCTGTCCTGGTACCGTAGTCGCACATGTACTGATTGATGGCCCGCTGCTGCGTGCACAACCGCTGCAGCATGGCCAACGTAGAGTTCCACCTGGTGGGCATGTCGCAGATTAGGCGGGTCTTGAGCAGGTTGTATTCCCTTTGGAGGTCTGCCAGCCGAGCAGTGGCATTATATGACCTCCGGAAATGCACACAGACTTTCCTGGCCTGCCTAAGGAGATCCTGTAAGCCCGGGTACCTGCCCAAGAACCGCTGCACCACCAAGTTAAGGACGTGAGCCAAACAGGGAACATGGGTCAGTTGTCCCTGTCGCAGGGCGGGGAGGAGGTTGGTGCCATTGTCGCAAACCACCATTCCTGGCTGAAGCTGGCGTGGCGTCAACCACCTCTGAGCCTGCCCCCGCAGAGCTGACAGAACCTCTACCCCAGTGTGGCTCCTGTCCCCTAAGCAGACCAACTCAAGCATAGCATCTTCTTGCTTGCGTAGCCCCTTGAATGCCTACGGAGCGGCGCTGGTTCTGAAGACAAAGCACAGGAATAGGCCACAGAGGAAGAAGAGGAAGAGGTGGAGGAGAGAGGTGTGACAGAATAACCACTACCAGAATTTTGGCGGAACAACCTCCAACACTACTGCACCCTGTCCTGCATCCTTCCCAGCTGCCAGCAGAGTTACCCAAAGGTAACGTCCCTGTCCATGCCTGCTGGACCATGAATGAATAATATGCACCTTACCGCTGACCGCTCTGTCCAATGAGGCCAAGACATTGCCTTCCACATGCGTAGCTCTGCGTTGTGATGCAGTTGGTGTGCTGCCCTTTAAGTTGGCCCCTGGAGGGCATCCTGCCTCGTTGGAGATGTGCCTGTGTGTCCTCCTCCTTCTCTCTCCTATCAGGCACCCACGTGGAGTCAGTGACCTCATCATCCCCTCCCTCCTCATCGCTGGAGCAAACCTGGCAGTATGCTGCTGCTGGGGGAACATGACTGCTAGTTTCTTGTCCTTCATGGGCACCCCCTCTCTCTGGGCTCACGTTACTGCCTTCCTCTAGATGGGTACCATCATCGGAAGCCTTCAAACGATGCGCATCCTCATGCAGAATGAACCCGACACTGTGGTCAAACAGTTAGGGGGACTCCTCCATGCATGATGGTGGGGCTAGGGAAGGAGTGACTGATGACAATGAGCCGAGGGAAGAGGCCATCTTGGCAGTTGCATTGGCAGCCAAAGTACCCTGAGCCTGGGTGAGAGAGAATGAGGACGGCTTTGTGATCCACTCTACCAAGTCTTCTGCATGTTGCGGCTCAATGCGGCCAGCTGCCCAAAAATAGGACAAGCGTGGCCCACAGCCACGTGCTGATGAGGATGCAGCGTGTCCACGACCAGCACTGGTGCCTCTAGACACAGAGCCTGCTTGCCCACTTTTAGTGGCCTGTGAGGGTCTGACTCTCCTTGGTGGCCTTCCAGACATTCTGTACAATTAGATAAGCAAAACAACCCCTGAAGTTACTAGAAACAGTACAGGGAAAAAATCGAGTTGAATGGTGAATCGAGTTGTGAGATCAAATCCATTCAGATTTTCAGAAAATCATTTTTTTTTATATATTTTTTCCCCAGGACCGGCGCTGACACCGTGCTGGTCCTGAGGAGCTGCGGGCAGGAGTTTTTAGGCGAGGCCGCGGCTTCGGCCTAATCTGCCATGCATAAAATATATATACAGAAAAAAAATCTCCAACTCTAATTAAATGCACTGCAGTGAGCGGAATCAACTGCAGCCAGATCTAGCTACTGGATACAGTGGGGTAGATTCACATAGAGATCCGACGGTGTATCTGTGAGATCCGACGCTCGGATCTATGCGGCTGATTCTTCGAATCAGGTTCCGCATAGATCTCCCTTAGAGCCGACTGGTGTAAGTGAGTTACACTGTCGGTTCTTAGGCTGCATTCTCCCGCCGTCCGCTAGGTGGCGCTTCTTTTTTTCTACGCGACGGATATGCAAATGAGGAGAACCGCCAATTCAGAACCGAACGCCCGGCCGTCGCTTTTTTTTTACGACGTTTGCGTTCAGCTTTTTCCGGCGGATCGTTACCCCTGCTATATGCGGGGTAAGTACGGCGGATCCTAGGTTAAGTATGGCTGTCGTTCCCGCGTCGAATTTTAAATTTTTTACGTCGTTTACGTAAGTCGTTCTGGAATACGGCCATACGTTAATAGCGTTAACGTCGAACACAATGACGTCCTTGCAACGTCATTTAAAGCAATGCACGCTGGGAAATTTCGCCGGCGGCGCATGCGCATTACGATCGGCGCGGGGACGCGCGCGATTTAAATAGTAAACTCCCCCTAGCCGCGGAATTTGCATTCCGCCGGGGGAGTTACGATCCGCCAGGGCTACTTACGAGGCAAGTGCTTAATGAATACAGCACTTGCCTCAAAAACTGGCGCAGGCGGATCGTAAAAAAGATAGATCACGCGGATCAAAAGATCCGCTGATCTACATGAATCTACCCCAATGTGTATATATATATATATATATATATATATATATATATATATATATACACAGAACCGGGGATGCATATATATACTAAATACACTGCAACTCACTGAATCGCCTGCCTGCTCAAAGTAAATGAAATGACACTCTCTCTCCATCTCTCTCTCTCTCTCTGTGTCTCTGTCTCTCTCTCTGTGTCTCTCTCTCTGTCTCTCTCTCTCTCTCTCTGTGTGTCTCTCTCTGTCTCTCCATCTCTGTGTGTCTCTCTCTCTCCATCGCTCTCTCTCTCTGTCTCTCTCCATCTCTCTCTCTGTCTCTCTCGCTGTCTCCATCTCTCTCTGTCTCTCTCTGTCTCTCTCCATCTCTCTCTCTCTGTCCCTCTCTGTCTCTCGCTGTCTCCATCTCTCTCTCTCTCTCTCTCTGTCTCTCTTGCTGTCTCCATCTCTCTCTGTCTCTCTCTTGCTGTCTCCATCTCTCTCTCTCTCTGTCTCTCTCTGTCTCTCTTGCTGTCTCCATCTCTCTCTCTCTCTCTCTCCATCTCTCTCTGTTTCTATCTCTGTCTCTGCTTCTCTCTCTCTCTCTCTCAACACCAGCAACACACTACACATGGCCGACGTGCAGGCGTGGACTTAACCCCCTGAGCCATAATTGGCCAAAGGAACCCTGCTTTTGGCCAATTTTGTCTCTCTTTGCTGACGGCGCTGTGATTGGCCAAAGCATGCGGGTCATAGTGCATGCTTGGCCAATCATCAGCCAGCAATGCATTTCGATGATGCAGTGCATTATGGGCCGCTCGTATTTGGCGCGAACGCCCCATAATGTTAGATCTTCGTCAAATGATCGAACAGCCGATGTTGAACTCATGTTCAACTCGAACAGATAGCCGATCCCTAGTGACCGCATACTGTGTGTCCAACATGGACAAATCATTCCCCAGTAGTACATCTGCTGGCAAATCCTTCATCACCCCCACATTCACATGTCCCAAACCAACCCCCCAATCCAGGTAAACCCGGGCAACGGGTAGCTGAAAGACGGTGCCTCCTGCTACTCTTATGGCTACGGTGTCTCCGGTGTGCTCTGGGATGAGTTTCTATAGCAGGGTCATGGTGGCCCCAGTATCACGTAGCCCATTGGCTACCTTTCCATTGACCCAGACAGTCTGCCTGTGTTGCTGCCTGTTGTCCTGGCTAGCTGCTTGTATTGGACCTGCCTCATGCAGAACACCCCAATGTTCTACCTCCCCAACGCTGTGGGTCGCAGGCATGGATGTGTGGGGGTTCCCCCTTTCTGGCTGTCTCCATGACTGGCTGCCTGGGTGGATTCAATGGACAGTCTGACTTTTTGTGTCCTAGCTGTTTACACCCAAAACATCTGATGGGCTGTGAGTAGTCCTGGGATTTGAACCCGGGCTGCTGAGGATAAGTGACCGCTGGAGGTGGTGTTGTAGAACGGTCCGACTGGGGTTTGTAGGCAATTTGACAGCTTGTCAAAGGAGTGCTCCAGCAGGAACACCTGCAGCACCTCTTCCCCGGATTCTGCTTGGCATCCATCGACCCAGTGGGATGCAGGGCAGTGTAGGCGGCATGCCCACTAAGTGCTTCTTTTACCAGTCCATAGTTCATAATGTCCTTGTCTGGGATGGCCCTGAACGCTTCACTGGCCCGGCCGGACAATTTCCCAGACAAAATGGTAACCCATTCCTCTGTGGGCACCCGGTGTAGGGCACATTGTCGTTCAAAGTCAGCCAGGTACCCATCAATATCCCCTTCAGTTTCAATGAAATTCTTAAAAGCAGCTAAATGTATCTTTCTCCTTTCAGTTGGTGCTACTGTGACTTCTGCTGCTGCAGAACCTCTTTTCCGTAGCCAATTCCCATCCACAGCAGCTATAACCAGGTCTATGATCTCCGGTGGAGGATTAGGACCATATTGTGCCAGTCCACGTTTAACAGCCCGATCAAAACATTCTTCCTCGGGTGTCCTGTCTGTTACGCTGGGCCTTTTAGCTCTATCCATTTCGACCAGTTCTGCGATAATGTCCCTTTTCTTACGGTTGCTGGCCGGTCTGCCCCGGCTCTCCAGTAAGTCCATGAGGGAACAGAGCTTCAGCCGTTCATACACCGTCTCCGTTGTCATGTGCCCTTGTAGCCGTCCTTCTGAAGATGGAACCATCCCACTGCTGCCACCACTTGTAACAGTCAAGGGTTAACGCCATTTACAATATTCCATTCCACCAACCCACGACAGCTTCCGACACTCCACAATCCGGCAGACAGACATGACCCATAGGATTCCCCAGAAACAAGACACACAGCTCTGTTCTCTGGTTCCAAACGGATAGACACTTTAAAGGTAAACCCAGGCTCTTATGCCGCGTACACACGATCATTTTTTGTGATGAAAAAAACGACATTTTCTGAAGTAAAAAACAACGTTTTTGAAACGTCACTTTTCAAAGACGATGTTGCATACACACCATCGTTTTTTTCACAAAAAGCGAGGTTACGTTCACCACTCTTTTCCATTGAAGCTCGCTTCATAACTAGCTTCTGGGCATGCGCGGGTTGAAAAACGTTGTTTTAAACTACGCTTTTGCTACACACGGTGACTTTTTGTGAAACAAAAAACGACGTTTTGAAAAACGACACAAAAAATTCAAGCATGTTGGAATTTTTTTTTGGTCGTTTTTTTGAAGACATAAAACGACGTTTTGCCCACACACGATCAATTTAAATGACGTTTTAAAAAACAACGTTTTTTTTTCATCGCAAAAAACGACCGTGTGTACGCGGCATTATAGTTAGAAACCCCAAGGAACAATGGCTTAACTCCACCCACAACATGACACAAGGAGCTCAATACACATCTTTTAGGAGACAGACATCTGACTCTGAGATAATCTACATGAGCTAATTACTAATCCTTTACCCAGACAAGGTGACTCTGAGATAAGCTCTTCTCACCTGCTATACAATACACATTTATCATCAATGGAAATTCACACAATACAGTGTCAATTAGCATCACACAATGAAAGGTTCTTGAGTGCCAGAGTAAGGTTAGTTTACATGACAGTAGCAGACTTAATTACCACCTTAACAGTCTGTGTTCCCACATTGAATGAGTCGCTCTTCTATTGACCTGTTGGGTTCAGAATCAACAACCTGTAATCAGTTCTTCCAGACATTCTTCAATATATTGTGGATTACAGACCCAGGTTAAAGCGATCCAACCTATGTTCCTTATTTCTTGGCTCAATCTGTGCCCAAAAGTCACTTCCAATACAGTAACAAAATGTGGGAAATTTTGAAGGGGTATGAGTACTTGGTGGTTCCCAGCTCCCCATAAATGTGCCCCCTGGCAGTCTCCATCCCCCCATAAATGTGCCTCTTGGTGTTTCCCAGCCCCCAATAAAGGTGCCTCTTGGTGTTTCCCAGCCCCCCATAAAGGTGCCTCTTGGCGGTTCCCAGCCCCCCATAAATGTGCCCCCTGGCAGTCTCCAGCCCCCCATAAAGGTGCCTCTTGGCGGTTCCCAGGCCCCCATAAAGGTGCATCTTAGTGTTTCCCATCCCCCCATAAAGGGGCCTCTTGGTGGTTCCCAGCCCCCCATAAAGGTGCCTCTTGGTGTTTCCCAGCCCCCCATAAAGGTGCCTCTTGGCGCATCCCAGTCCCCCTTAAAAATGTGCCCCTTGGTGAGCTGCTCCCCATGTCCTTTTTTTCCCAATAGCTTTCCTATTAGCCTTGAAAATGTCCGTCATTTAGTATGAAGTCTCCCCCCATCCCCCCATGCAGTAGATTTGGGACCGGATTCTCCAGTTCCTCGTTAGAATCCCTTTTCCTGCAGGACTATCGGAATAATGGACTCCGCACTTCCTGGATGGTGGAAAACGTCCCCAGGGGTACCTAGTGGGGGGAAGGGGACCCTCGGTGAGACATGGAATGTAAGCTTTGTGCACAGAGGGGTCCTCCAATCCGGAGACGGGTCGGGATTCAGGTAAATGTCACACCTGTATGGGGATCCCGGAATGTCTCCAATCTGTGAGACCTAAAAAATGGAGGAAATCTGTGACAGTGACATTGAAGCCATCGAATGACAAAGTGGGGGAGGGGTAGTGAATGATGTGAAGGTGACACAGAATAATAGCGAGGTGACACCCTTCATAATTGTGTCCTTATCATTGTGTGTATTTCTTATCGTCTGTACATAGCGGTGACACCCAGGACACCCGGCCCATCTGTGCCCGCCGACATTAACCCCTCCATGTACCGGCCAACCCCGATCTTCTGTCTCGGCCCCCGTTCTTCTGTCTCGTCCCCCGTTCTTCTGTCAAGTCCCCCGTTCTTCTGTCACATCCCCCGATCTTCTGTCACGTCCCACGATCTTCTGTCTCGTCCCCCGATCTTCTGTCTCGTCCCCCGATCTTCTGTCACGTCCCCCGTTCTTCTGTCACGTCCCCCGATCTTCTGTCACGTCCCCCCGTCCTTCTGTCACGTCCCCCGATCTTCTGTCTCGTCCCCCGATCTTCTGTCTCGTCCCCCGTTCTTCTGTCACATCCCCCCATCCTTCTGTCACATCCCCCGTTCTTCTGTCACGTCCCCCGATCTTCTGTCACGTCCCCCGATTTTCTGTCAAGTCCCCCCGTCCTTCTGTCACGCCCCCCGATCTTCTGTCACGTCCCCCCGTCCTTCTGTCACGTCCCCCGATCTTCTGTCACGTCCTCGATCTTCTGTCACGTCCCCCGATCTTCTGTCGTCACGTCCCCCCATCCTTCTGTCACATCCCCCGTTCTTCTGTCACGTCCCCCGATCTTCTGTCACGTCCCCCGATCTTCTGTCACATCCCCCAATCTTCTGTCACATCCCCCAATCTTCTGTCACATCCCCCAATCTTCTGTCACGTCCCCCGTTCTTCTGTCTCATCCCTCGATCTCCTGTCACGTCCCCCGTTCTTCTGTCTTCATGTCCCCCGTTCTTCTGTCACCTCCCCCGTTCTTCTGTCACGTCCCCCGTTCTTCTGTCACCACCTCCCCCGTCCCTGGTCACGTCCCCCGTCTTCTGTCACGTCCCCCGTCTTCTTCACGTCCCCCGTCCTTCTGTCACATCCCCCGATCTTCTGTCGCGTCCCCCGTCCTTCTGTCTCATCCCCCGATCTTCTGTCACATCCGCCATTCTTCTGTCACATCCGCCATTCTTCTGTCATGTCCCCCCGTTCTTCTGTCACGTCCCCCCGTCCTTCTGTCACGTCCCCCGATCTTCTGTCACGTCCCCCGATCTTCTGTCACGTCCCCGATCTTCTGTCACGTCCCCCGATCTTCTGTCACGTCCCCCGTTCTTCTGTCTCATCCCCCGATCTTCTGTCATGTCCCCCGTTCTTCTGTCACCTCCCCCGTTCTTCTGTCACGTCCCCCGTCCCTTCTGTCACATCCCCCGATCTTCTGTCGCGTCTCCCGTTCTTCTGTCTCATCCCCCGATCTTCTGTCACATCCGCCATTCTTCTGTCACGTCCCCCGTTCTTCTGTCACGTCCCCCGTTCTTCTGTCACGTCCCCCGATCTTCTGTCACGTCCCCCGATCTTCTGTCACGTCCCCGATCTTCTGTCACGTCCCCCGTTCTTCTGTCACGTCCCCCGATCTTCTGTCACATCCCCCGATCTTCTGTCACATCCCCCGATCTTCTGTCACGTCCCCCGTTCTTCTGTCACATCCGCCATTCTTCTGTCACGTCCCCCGTTCTTCTGTCACGTCCCACGTTCTTCTGTCACGTCCCACATTCTTCTGTCACGTCCCCCCGTCCTTCTGTCACGTCCCCCGATCTTCTGTCACGTCCCCCGATCTTCTGTCACGTCCCCGATCTTCTGTCACGTCCCCCGTTCTTCTGTCTGTCACATCCCCCGATCTTCTGTCGTGTCCCCCGTCCTTCTGTCACATCCCCAATCTTCTGTCACGTCCCCCGTTCTTCTGTCACGTCCCCCCGTCCTTCTGTCACGTCCCCCGATCTTCTGTCACGTCCCCCGATCTTCTGTCACGTCCCCGATCTTCTGTCACGTCCCCCGTTCTTCTGTCACGTCCCCCGATCTTCTGTCACGTCCCCCGTTCTTCTGTCACGTCCCCCATCTTCTGTCACGTCCCCCGTTCTTCTGTCACGTCCCCCGATCTTCTGTCACGTCCCCCGATCTTCTGTCACGTCCCCCGTTCTTCTGTCTCGTCCCCCGTTCTTCTGTCACGTCCCCCGTTCTTCTGTCTCGTCCCCCGATCTTCTGTCACGTCCCCCGTTCTTCTGTCACGTCCCCCCGTCCTTCTGTCACGTCCCCCGATCTTCTGTCACGTCCCCCGATCTTCTGTCACGTCCCCGATCTTCTGTCACGTCCCCCGTTCTTCTGTCACATCCCCCGATCTTCTGTCACGTCCCCCGTTCTTCTGTCTCGTCCCCGATCTTCTGTCACGTCCCCCCTTCTTCTGTCATGTCCCCCGTTCTTCTGTCACGTCCCCCGTTCTTCTGTCACGTCCCCCGTTCTTCTGTCACGTCCCCCGTTCTTCTGTCACGTCCCCCCGTCCTTCTGTCACGTCCCCCGATCTTCTGTCACGTCCCCCGATCTTCTGTCACGTCCCCGATCTTCTGTCACGTCCCCCGTTCTTCTGTCACATCCCCCGATCTTCTGTCACGTCCCCGTTCCTTGTTCTTCTGTCTCGTCCCCGATCTTCTGTCACGTCCCCCTTCTTCTGTCATGTCCCCCGTTCTTCTGTCACGTCCCCCGATCTTCTGTCACGTCCCCCGTTCTTCTGTCACTTCCCCCCCGTTCTTCTGTCACTTCCCCCCCGTTCTTCTGTCACTTTCCCCCGTTCTTCTGTCACGTCCCCCCGTTCTTCTGTCACTTCCCCCCCCGTTCTTCTGCCACGTCCCCCCTTTCTTCTGTCACGTCCCCCGTTCTTCTGTCACGTCCCCCGCTCTTATGTCACGTCCCCCCGTCCTTCTGTCACGTCCCCCGATCTTCTGTCTCATCCCCCGATCTTCTGTCTCATCCCCCAAACTTCTGTCTCATCCCCCGTTCTTCTGTCACTTCCCCCGATCTTCTGTCACATCCGCCATTCTTCTGTCACTTCCCCCGTTCTCCTTCACGTCCCCCGTTCTTCTGTCACGTCCCCCGTTCTTCTGTCACGTCCCCCGTTCTTCTGTCACGTCCCCCGTCCTTCTGTCACGTCCCCCGTTCTTCTGTCACGTCCCCCGTTCTTCTGTCACGTCCCCCGATCTTCTGTCACGTCCCCCCGTTCTTCTGTTACGTCCCCCCATTCTTCTCCTGTCACGTCCCCCCGTCCTTCTGTCACATCCCCCGATCTTCTGTCTCATCCCCCGATCTTCTGTCACTTCCACCGTTCTCCTTCACGTCCCCCGTTCTTCTGTCATGTCCCCCGTCCTTCTTCTGTCACATCCCCCGTTCTTCTGCCACGTCCCCCCTTTCTTCTGCCACGTCCCCCCTTTCTTCTGTCACGTCCCCCGCTCTTCTGTCACGTCCCCCCGTCCTTCTGTCACGTCCCCCCCTTCTTCTGTCTCATCCCCCGATCTTCTGTCTCATCCCCCAAACTTCTGTCTCATCCCCCGTTCTTCTGTCATGTCCCCCGATCTTCTGTCACATCCGCCATTCTTCTGTCACTTCCTCCGTTCTCCTTCACGTCCCCCGTTCTGCTGTCACATCCCCCGTTCTCCTTCACGTCCCCCGTTCTTCTGTCACGTCCCCCGTTCTTCTGTCACTCCATCCCCGTTCTTCTGTCACGTCCCCGTTCTTCTGTCACGTGGTCCCCCGATCTTCTGTCACGTCCCCCCGTTCTTCTGTTATGTCCCCCCGTTCTTCTGTCATGTCAGTCCCCCGTTCTTCTGTCACTTTCCCCCGTTCTTCTGTCACTTCCCCCCCTTTCTTCTGTCACTTTCCCCCGTTCTTCTGTCACTTTCCCCCCTTCTTCTGTCACGTCCCCCGTCCTTCTGTCACGTCTCCCGATTTTCTGCCACGTCCCCCCCGTTATTCTGCCACGTCCCCCCATTCTTCTGTCACGTCCCCCGTTCTTCTGTCACGTCCCCCGCTCTTCTGTCACGTCCCCCCCCCCGTCCTTTCTGTCACGTCCCCCGATCTTCTGTCACGTCCCCCGCTCTTCTGTCACGTCCCCCCGCTCTTCTGTCATGTCTCCCGTTCTTCTGTCACATCCCCCCGTTCTTCTGTCACGTCCCCCGTTCTTCTGTCACATCCCCCCGATCTTCTGTCACGTCCCCCGCTCTTTCTGTCACGTCCCCCGCTCTTCTGTCACGTCTCCTGTTCTTCTGCCACGTCCCCCCGTACTTCTGCCACGTCCCCCCATTCTTCTGTCACGTCCCCCGATCTTCTGCCACGTCCCCCCATTCTTCTGTCACGTCCCCCGATCTTCTGTCACGTCCCCCGTTCTTCTGTCACGTCCCCCCATTCTTCTGTCACGTCCCCCCCATTCTTCTGTCACGTCCCCCGATCTTCTGTCACATCCCCCCGATCTTCTGTCACGTCCCCCCGATCTTCTGTCACGTCCCCCCGATCTTCTGTCACATCCCCCCGATCTTCTGTCACGTCCCCCGTCCTTCTGTCACGTCCCCGTCCTTCTGTCACGTCCCCCGATCTCCTGTCACGTCCCCCGTTCTTCTGTCACGTCCCCCCAATCTTCTGTCACGTCCCCCCAATCTTCTTTCACGTCCCCCGCTCTTCTGTCACATCCCCCGATCTTCTGTCACGTCCCCCGATCTTCTGTCACGTCCCCCGCTCTTCTGTCACGTCTCCCGTTCTTCTGTCACGTCTCCCGTTCTTCTGTCACGTCCCCTGATTTTCTGCCACGTCCCCCCATTTCTTCTGCCACGTCCCCCCATTCTTCTGTCATGTCCCCCGATCTTCTGTCAGTCCACCGTTCCTTCTGTCACGTCCCCCCAATCTTCTGTCACGTCCCCCCAATCTTCTGTCACGTCCCCCGCTCTTCTGTCACGTCCCCCGATCTTCTGTCACGTCTCCCGTTCTTCTGTCACGTCTCCCGTTCCGTCCGAGGAGTGGAAGGCACCAGTGACCCCCGTCTCCATCCGAGGAGTGGAAGGCACCGGTGACCCCGTCTCCATCCGAGGAGTGGGATGCACCTGTGACCCCCGTCTCCATCCGAGGAGTGGAAGGCACCGGTGACCCCCGTCTCCATCCGAGGAGTGGAAGGCACCGGTGACCCCGTCTCCATCCGAGGAGTGGAAGGCACCTGTGACCCCCGTCTCCATCCGAGGAGTGGAAGGGCACCGTGACCACCCGTTCTCCATCCGAGGAGTGGAAGGCACCGGTGACCCCGTCTCCATCCGATGAGTGGAAGGGCACCGGTGACCCCCGTCTCCATCCGAGGAGTGGAAGGCACCCGGTGACCCCCGTCTCCATCCGAGGAGTGGAAGGCACCGGTGACCCCGTCTCCATCCGAGGAGTGGAAGGCACCTGTGACCCCCGTCTCCATCCGAGGAGTGGAAGGCACCGGTGACCCCCGTCTCCATCCGAGGAGTGGAAGGCACCGGTGACCCCCGTCTCCATCCGAGGAGTGGAAGGCACCGGTGACCCCGTCTCCATCCGATGAGTGGAAGGCACCGGTGACCCCCGTCTCCATCCGAGGAGTGGAAGGCACCGGTGACCCGTCTCCATCCGAGGAGTGGAAGGCACCAGTGACCCCCGTCTCCATCCGAGGAGTGGAAGGCACCGGTGACCCCGTCTCCATCCGAGGAGTGGAAGGCACCGGTGACCCCGTCTCCATCCGAGGAGTGGAAGCACCAGTGACCCCCGTCTCCATCCTAGGAGTGGAAGGCACCGGTGACCCCCGTCTCCATCCTAGGAGTGGAAGGCACCGGTGACCCCCGTCTCCATCCTAGGAGTGGAAGGCACCAGTGACCCCCGTCTCCATCCGAGGAGTGGAAGGCACCGTTGACCCCGTCTCCATCCTAGGAGTGGAAGGCACCGGTGACCTTGTCTCCATCCGAGGAGTGGAAGGCACCGGTGACCCCGTCTCCATCTGAGGAGTGGAAGGCACCGGTGTCCCCCGTCTCCATCCGAGGAGTGGAAGGCACCGGTGACCCCCGTCTCCATCCGAGGAGTGGAAGGCACCGGTGACCCCCGTCTCCATCCGAGGAGTGGAAGGCACCGGTGACCCCGTCTCCATCCGAGGAGTGGAAGGCACCTGTGGCCCCCGTCTCCATCCGAGGAGTGGAAGGCACCGGTGACCCCCGTCTCCATCCGAGGAGTGGAAGGCACCGGTGACCCCGTCTCCATCCGAGGAGTGGAAGGCACCTGTGACCCCCGTCTCCATCCGAGGAGTGGAAGGCACTGGTGACCCCGTCTCCATCCGAGGAGTGGAAGGCACCGGTGACCCCCGTCTCCATCCGAGGAGTGGAAGGCACCGGTGACCCCCGTCTCCATCCGAGGAGTGGAAGGCACCGGTGACCCCGTCTCCATCCGATGAGTGGAAGGCACCGGTGACCCCCGTCTCCATCCGAGGAGTGGAAGGCACCCAGTGACCTCGTCTCCATCCGAGGAGTGGAAGGCACCGGTGACCCCCGTCTCCATCCGAGGAGTGGAAGGCACCGGTGACCCCGTCTCCATCCGAGGAGTGGAAGCACCAGTGACCCCCGTCTCCATCCTAGGAGTGGAAGGCACCGGTGACCCCCGTCTCCATCCGAGGAGTGGAAGGCACCAGTGACCTCGTCTCCATCCGAGGAGTGGAAGGCACCGGTGACCCCCGTCTCCATCCGAGGAGTGGAAGGCACCGGTGACCCCGTCTCCATCCGAGGAGTGGAAGGCACCGTTGACCCCGTCTCCATCCGAGGAGTGGAAGGCACCGTTGACCCCGTCTCCATCCTAGGAGTGGAAGGCACCGGTGACCCCCGTCTCCATCCGAGGAGTGGAAGGCACCGTTGACCCCGTCTCCATCCTAGGAGTGGAAGGCACCGGTGACCCCGTCTCCATCCGAGGAGTGGAAGGCACCGTTGACCCCGTCTCCATCCGAGGAGTGGAAGGCACCGGTGACCTCGTCTCCATCCGAGGAGTGGAAGGCACCGGTGACCCCGTCTCCATCCGAGGAGTGGAAGGCACCGGTGACCCCGTCTCCATCCGAGGAGTGGAAGTGGAAGGCACCGGTGACCCCGTCTCCATCCGAGGAGTGGAAGGCACTGGTGACCCCATCTCCATCCAAAGAGTGGAAGGCACCGGTGACCCCCGTCTCCATCCGAGGAGTGGAAGGCACCGGTGACCCCGTCTCCATCCGAGGAGTGGAAGGCACTGGTGACCCCGTCTCCATCCGAGGAGTGGAAGGCACCAGTGACCCCCGTCTCCATCCTAGGAGTGGAAGGCACCGGTGACCCCCGTCTCCATCCGAGGAGTGGAAGGCACCGGTGACCCCGTCTCCATCCGAGGAGTGGAAGGCACCGGTGACCCCGTCTCCATCCGAGGAGTGGAAGGCACCGGTGACCCCCGTCTCCATCCGAGGAGTGGAAGGCACCGGTGACCCCCGTCTCCATCCGAGGAGTGGAAGGCACCGGTGACCCCGTCTCCATCCGAGGAGTGGAAGGCACCTGTGACCCCCGTCTCCATCCGAGGAGTGGAAGGCACCGATGACCCCCGTCTCCATCCGAGGAGTGGAAGGCACCGGTGACCCCCGTCTCCATCCGAGGAGTGGAAGGCACCGGTGACCCCCGTCTCCATCCGAGGAGTGGAAGGCACCGGTGACCCCGTCTCCATCCGATGAGTGGAAGGCACCGGTGACCCCCGTCTCCATCCGAGGAGTGGAAGGCACCAGTGACCTCGTCTCCATCCGAGGAGTGGAAGGCACCGGTGACCCCCGTCTCCATCCTAGGAGTGGAAGGCACCGGTGACCCCGTCTCCATCCGAGGAGTGGAAGGCACCGGTGACCCCGTCTCCATCCGAGGAGTGGAAGCACCAGTGACCCCCGTCTCCATCCTAGGAGTGGAAGGCACCGGTGACCCCCGTCTCCATCCGAGGAGTGGAAGGCACCAGTGACTCGTCTCCATCCGAGGAGTGGAAGGCACCGGTGACCCCCCGTCTCCATCCGAGGAGTGGAGGCACCGGTGACCCCGTCTCCATCCGAGGAGTGGAAGGCACCGTTGACCCCGTCTCCATCCGAGGAGTGGAAGGCACCGGTGACCCCCGTCTCCATCCGAGGAGTGGAAGGCACCGGTGACCCCGTCTCCATCCGAGGAGTGGAAGGCACCAGTGACCCCCGTCTCCATCCTAGGAGTGGAAGGCACCGGTGACCCCGTCTCCATCCGAGGAGTGGAAGGCACCGGTGACCCCGTCTCCATCCGAGGAGTGGAAGGCACTGGTGACCCCGTCTCCATCCGAGGAGTGGAAGGCACCGGTGACCATGTCTCCATCCTAGAAGTGGAAGACACCGGTGACCCCGTCTCCATCCGAGGAGTGGAAGGCACCGGTGACCCCCGTCTCCATCCGATGAGTGGAAGGCACCGGTGACCCCCGTCTCCATCCGAGGAGTGGAAGGCACCGGTGACCCCGTCTCCATCCGAGGAGTGGAAGGCACCGGTGACCTCGTCTCCATCCGAGGAGTGGAAGGCACCGGTGACCCCGTCTCCATCCTAGGAGTGGAAGGCACCGGTGACCCCCGTCTCCATCCGAGGAGTGGAAGGCACTGGTGACCCCGTCTCCATCCGAGGAGTGGAAGGCACCGGTGACCCCGTCTCCATCCGAGGAGTGGAAGGCACCGGTGACCCCCGTCTCCATCCGAGGAGTGGAAGGCACCGGTGACCCCGTCTCCATCCGAGGAGTGGAAGGCACCGGTGACCCCCGTCTCCATCATAGGAGTGGAAGGCACCGGTGACCCCGTCTCCATCCGAGGAGTGGAAGGCACTGGTGACCCCGTCTCCATCCGAGGAGTGGAAGGCACCGGTGACCCCGTCTCCATCCGAGGAGTGGAAGGCACTGGTGACCCCGTCTCCATCCGAGGAGTGGAAGGCACCGGTGACCCCCGTCTCCATCATAGGAGTGAAAGGCACCGGTGACCCCGTCTCCATCCGAGGAGTGGAAGGCACTGGTGACCCCGTCTCCATCCGAGGAGTGGAAGGCACCGGTGACCCCCGTCTCCATCATAGGAGTGGAAGGCACCGGTGACCCCGTCTCCATCCGAGGAGTGGAAGGCACTGGTGACCCCCGTCTCCATCCGAGGAGTGGAAGGCACCGGTGACCCCCGTCTCCATCCGAGGAGTGGAAGGCACTGGTGACCCCCGTCTCCATCCGAGGAGTGGAAGGCACTGGTGACCCCGTCTCCATCCGAGGAGTGGAAGGCACCGGTGACCCCGTCTCCATCCGAGGAGTGGAAGGCACTGGTGACCCCGTCTCCATCCGAGGAGTGGAAGGCACCGGTGACCGTCTCTATCCGAGGGTGGAAAAGGACCGGTGACCCCGTCTCCATCCGAGGAAGTGGAAGGCACCGGTGACCCCCGTCTCCATCCGAGAGTGGAGGCAACCGGTGACCCCCGTCTCCATTCCGAGGAGTGGAAGGCAACCGGATGACCCGTGTCCAAACCGAGGA